>JAVYIG010006815.1:0-111409 GCA_035222895.1 Strongylocentrotus droebachiensis
AGGATTTTTTTATTCGATAACCAACTTAACATTTTTAACATAATTATGTTCTTCTATTGAACTGTTGCATGCGATAACCTTTCTGTATCAGCGTCATTCTAGTAACGACTACTTGGGTCGATCATAAACCCGATATGACTAATGTATTGGTAAAACGAATCGTGTACAACCAATCTTGAAGCTTCCTACAATTGATTTTCTACACAATATATTAAAAGAAAGATAACTCTTTGAAGAAACGAAATGGGGAAAATCCAAACTTTAATTCTCCCCAGACCAATTTGTCATGGTCTCTTTATCATCCTTAGATCAGCGTCAACACTCTGTACACGTTCAGTACATATTTGCTCTCCTCCCGACTCTTGCACAAAGTAAAAACTGATTTTAAAGGTAGATAATCGTTCTCTTGGGTTGTGATAAGATAATTTTGAATGGCACTTGTTGAAATATTGGAACTTTAATATTGTCTATACGTCAGTTTTTACTACCGATAACATGATCGCATATATATATTTATGTATGTGTGTGCGTGCGTGTTTGTGTTTGTGTGTATGTTAGATTTATAATCAATTTGAATTGTCCATAGAAATCAAGTTGGGATTACGTGATAGGTCATTGTCACATCCACACAATTCACTAGATGACGCGCTAGGCTACTGATTGTTTATATTTCATTAATCCTCGTTATCATGTTCAAGTGATAATCTATATGACGCTTGGTGGCCGAAAGATATTTATACGGCATGTTGAATGCGATGGAAGTGTTCCGTCTTGAGTATATATTTATGCCATGTCCTCGATTTTGTTAAAATTTGAAATAAAAGTTAACATTCCGAGCCGTTATTGTATCAAGTGTTCTTAAAGAAATATCATTAATTTTGTTCAAAATATGCTACATTTCTAAATACATGTACATCATAAGCAAACTCGATTTGTTACACTAGTCATCATTAAAGTTAGATTAGTAACATTCATAAGTATTTATTAAATACATGCATTTGTTATGATGCTTTGGTGATTTATTCTTCAAATTTAGTATCATCAAAATATTAAATTTCCTTTCCTTCCCGACTCAAATTCTAGGTACGATCCAAGTGAAATCTGTAGCTCATTCATATTGCGTGCTAGTGGAGAAAAGGGAGGATCATAAAAACATACAAAAAAAGCCCGCGAAATGCGAGGCGCTGTCATCGGGAAATTTCTACTCGCATACCTTTACGGCAAACTAAACAATCATTGCGCCATTAATAAGCGCTAAATATTTGACACTGGATCTGAAGTTGTTTGCACGTCTCGCGATTCCAATTGAATTATTCCTCCAAGGCTTCCATTCATACCGTATCCATTTACGTTTAATACCTGGAAGTTATTTAATCAGAGTGAAAAAAGGTGAAACCCATATCGTTTCCTGCCTCAGTTCGTGTGTAGGTAGTTGCACAAAAACTAACACACCAGCATGCAAATAGAAGGGAAAATGCATGCACCAACTTAAACAACCTTTCTCCATATTACAAGTTTCTGTAATAAGAATAATTATACATTCTTGCCGTTTTTAAATAACTTGAATTACACAAATAAAAAATAAAAAAAATAATTCCAGTGAAAATGAACAACCCTATGGTCATACATAGGACCAAACAAGCGGGAAGTATTCATTAAACTTAAGAAATATGTTTTGCCAGGGTTTAAAAATAAAACATTTATTAAACAATACTATTTGTTTCAATAAAGATTGCTATACTATGGAGATTTACCCCCAGGTACTGTATAAAGAGATACGGCATTAAAAAAAAAAGAATGAGAACATTCACAACTTATTCTTTAACTATCGCAAAACATTATCAACCCGTTTTTCCAAGTAACCTAAACAAATATCCCTTTTTTACGTTTTCCACTATATTGTTTTGTTATTCAACCCATTTTATCTTTATAAAACTAGGAAAATCAAGAAGGAAGTCCGATTAGTGGCATGTAAAGGCTAAACCGGATGAATTAAAACCATGTCACCGCCTGTGGAAACGAATTTTAGTGCACGCCAGATTACTTGAATTGCATGCCAATGAAGTACGAAGACACGCTGAGTAAACCCTGTAGGATAGTGGGATGATAAGCAGCCTGTGGGCTTAACAGTTTATCCCAAGATGTCGTGACTGTTAGGTCTGGGGAGTATTGTTATAACCTATTTCTATCCAAAAGGTGCAAAGTGTGTCAACGCTTTTCATATGAAGAACAAGCGCCCCCCCCCCCCCCAGATATATATATATATCTCTCTCTCTCTATCTATCTACCTCTGTCTCTCTCTCTCTCTCTCTCTCTCTCTATCTATCTATGTCTCTCTCTCTCTCTCTCTCTCTCTCTCTTTCTCTATTAATCTCACAAACACATCCTCAATCGTGCACACATTGTGTGCGGGCAAGCACTGAATCCAATGACCGGGGTAATAGTATATTTGCAAAGCGCTTAGAGACATTTGTATTAAGCGCTATAATTATAAAATTTAAATATTATTATTTTTATTATTCAATTAGTTTTCTCTTTTTCTCTTTCTCATCATTCTTTCTCTACTATTCTTCATCTCTGTCTGTCTCTGTCTGTATGTCTCATCCTACATCATCACTTTCTCTCTCTCTCTCTCTCTACTGCTATGTGAAGGTGTGTGTTAATTATACTATCTCCGTGTGTCTGCCCCTCTAACGTTTCCTTATCTAAACTTCTTGTATTCTTCTCTCTTGTGGCCTACCTCCCTTTCTTCATCCCCTGTCCCACCCCCCTCTCTCTCTCTCTCTCTCTCTCTCTCTCTCTCTCTCTATCTCTCTCTCTTTCTGTCTCCATTCCTGTCTCGCTACCTGTCTATGTATGGCTGTCTCCCTCTCACTCCTAATTCCCTTACAATTTCTCCGCCTTGAAGGCCTGTTTATTCACTTGACCATCTTATGAGGTCAATAAGAATGATAAAGAGACCGTAATTCATTTAACCTGAATGGAGAGCACTTCTGTCACTCTCATGTCACTCTCTGATGACTATGGTCGACCTGTTTCTCTTTTTTTTGTGTGTTCTTCTTCTTCTCTTTCTTCTTTTTCTTCTTCTTCTTCTTCTTCTTCTTCTTCTTCTTCTTCTTTTACTTTCTCTTTTTACTTCTTTTTCTTCCTTTTCTTTTTTTCCTACTTCTTTATCATCACCTCATCCACCATTTTCTTCTTCTCCTTAAATTGTATTTACCCAAGACGTTCACAAAACAAAACAAACTACCAAAATGTAGTTGAGTAGATGTGTTCTTATTAATTGTGACGCCGGCTCCCATTCCCTCTCAATTCATTACAAATGTGGAATTACAGGATGGCCATCCAAAGAGTCGAAGCCTCGAAGGCAAGATTGTGAGAAAAAAAATTGCGAATAACAAAATACATTATTCGGCTTTTTACAGGAAAAGCAATGGCCGGTCAAGGCCACAGATATTATTCTCGGTGATTCTAGATGGTCTAAGGCAAAATCGATTTTGTTAATTTGACCTTGTAAACTATGTCCGACTTCATATATCCTGGATAACTGTGTGGTCGAACAAATCTGTTTTCATTCATTTATATCCCTATTTGTCCCCTACAAAACTCCATCCCACGGAGGCCTTGCAACCCCCTTCGACGAATATGCTGACATCATTAATTAAACATAAACATGTATAAAAGCAATTTTGCAACGACATGAAGCTAATGGTGAACTAAAATGATTGACAAAAATCGCCCCTAAAATATCCCTCGTGAAGTTATTCACTCGCAATTTATTGCCTGAATGAATGAATGAAATGAAACAAACAGAACCAGTTAAACTATCTATAGTCTAATTATATATTCTTTTTTAATCGTGTACTATGTGGGTTTTAACTTCTAGAAAGATGTCTTTCGTTGAATTCGTGTTATATATTTGCGCATATATATTTTCCTAAAAAAAAATCTTACAAATGGAACTTGTACAACTTATTACATTGTAAAAAAATGGGTGGGCGGCTGAGAATGGATATTATTTTGGATTGTCCTTTTATTCCAAATATCCAACAATCCCGAAAAATTACTTATATTTGCAAGCCCTTGAAATTCATGTAAAACAAGACAAGTTAATACACGAGGACATCGTGATCTTTGCATTTCCGCGAAATCAAAACATGCCGTTTTTCATGAAATTCTAAAATATAGGCCTACTTTAATTTTCGTTAGTCACTATTGAGAGCATATATAAAGCAAACAAAAATTCTGCCCACATTCATTTTGCTAAGAGAAGTGACGTGCAATTTAAACAACGTTCTACTTTTTTTTAGAAAATAGGTATTAAATTGGGTTATAAAAGATCAAGCAAGAATAAGAAGTCATTTTTATTCCAAGAAAATAAAAACTTGATTGCAAAAGGAGATAAACCAGGTTAGGATGTGAATAATGAATAAAGACGAAATGTCAGTTATCTGGACTAAATATTTACCTGCTGTTTCCCTGCATTTAGACTAAATATATACAAGTAGAAGGAAATTTAGGAGAAATTTTAGTGCAAAGTCTTGAAAAACAGGGGAAAAAATGCCTTAAAGGTAAAGACCATTTTTTTGAAACGCCCCCCTCTCAAAAAATGAAATGGAAGCTCTTATTACCAATCATGTGAAAGAATATGTTTTGACTTATATGTGATCATACACATTTTGCCAAGAAACCGCCTACTAATTGATATATTTGGTAAATGATTTTATCTATTTGGACCTGATAGATATAACGCACGTCGCGCACGTGTGCGTAGTCCCATATACATCTTTCTGTGTACAGCGCTTGTAACTTTACCAATTAAGACTGGGCCAAATTTCTTATCATTTTGATGATTCCAGAACCTTGCAGTACACACCAATACTTGGTCTTTATCTTTAAGCCCAATACATACAGTACTATATAATACGTTCCGACTACGATCCGATTTTGGAAACAATTCTCAAAATCATTTGATTCAAACATATCAAATCTTAATGAATGACGATCTGAATAGTCTTATGATTAAGAAAACGTAAAGTTCAATGGATTTCATGCCTCCATGGTAGACAGATAAAATATAAAAACAACGAATCGGCTCATGCTGAATCGTAGTGACGTCAGTCCGGTTGTGCGATTTACTACGATTTTAAGGCGATTCCGACTTTTATTCTGAATTGTTCAATGCACTAACATGCCGGATGTTATTACTCTTATCATTTTTTTTTAGAAGTAAACTCAAGAAGATGAAGTTCGTTCAGATTTCTGCTCATGCAATTGCCATTTCTTCGAGAATCGGGTCGCAGACGGCCCATGAAAACTGACCATATTCGATATATATACTTGCGTTAAAAGTGGACTTATACATTTTGAATGTCCCGTTACTATACAAATGATGCATGCGCATGAGTTCATTATACGATCTATCCGCACTCGAGTTGAGGCTGTGTGTATCTATCGCACGAAGCCGTTAGGCTGAGTGTGATACACACAGCATCAACGAGGGTGGATAGATCGTATAATAAACGAATGAAAACATGCATCATTTGTTTTATACAACGAAACTCCTAGATCCTTGTTATTTGATGTAAAAAGAATTAATTCAAGATTGTTTCGTGACAGTATATGGCTGACAAATAAATCTCAATGGCCCGAATTCACAAAGCAAGGTTTGAGCTCAGACCGGGTTTGAGCTCAAACCTCCTTTTTGTTATTTACAAACCAGGTTTGTAAATAACAAAAGAAGGTTTGGCGAAACAAAAGGAGGTTTGACCTCAAACCTTGGTCTGAGCTCAAACCTTGCTTTGTGAATTCGGGCCAATAAGTCTCAATTTAGTGCGCACACATAAGTATAGATATAGCAAGCGCACTTACCTCTGAACCCATTTACGCATAGTGCCGCGCAAGAATAGGCCCATGCACACGCATCATTAGGCGCTCTAACCTCTACGCGCACTAACTGCGCGCTCTGAAAACGAGTTCAATAGTACTGGTAAATATTGCACTCCTTTTCATGAAAACGAGTGCAATAGGCTCAGTAAATGAATCACACGTGACCGCGCATGACCAATCATTTGATTATAATCTGGGAGTGAGTTGTATAATTAGCATTAATCTTATAAGGCATGAACTAAACTCTAGCACTTTGAATCCGAGGGCAAATCAGACGACCATTAACACCATCCTTGTGATGGCGAGATTCCCGACATGGATGAACCGGCAAGGGAGCTATTTAGAGGCGTTGCGTGCGTTAGTTTACAAATGTTATTAATCTGTTAAGACGCTCGTGTCACAGGGTGCTGACATAATGAAGATGCCTTGAATTCATCCGAACGCACCATGCCATTTTTAACCTCCAAATTCTCAGCTGTGCAGAGTTTGAAACGCGTCACACAACTTTATAAATCATGCACGTAATACCAATATTAGTATGGCGATGATGACGACTCTGCTGTTTGATGATTTATTTCTTCCCGCCTGATAGGAAGGCAAGTATAACGGGGGGGGGGAGACTATTTACGAGTACTAGTATTTCGAGTTGGTTTCGAACCCGGGACCCTACTCCACCACTGAGCCATCACATACATGTATAAACACAGTGCGGCACATTAAATGTTTCCAGTGTTCATGCGTTATCAGATTTCAAAGATGTAGCTTAATTAAAGAAAAAACATAAACAAAAGTGGTAATTATTGAAAAATTAAACTAAATACGCCTGTAGAAAATGAATGTAGTAATAAATTGATGAATACGTAAACAAAATGCATGATACCATCAGTTGAAATACAGAGACCTCTTCGGAAGATTAAAAGCAGCCACCAAAACACAAACGCAAAGCAAGGTATTATGATATCAGTTGGACAGGGGCATGCCTGAAGACAGGGCAGGACGGGGGTGGGGGGAGGATGACATGCCAAACTTTCTAGTCTTAAAGTGGAAAAAAGACACCCCTATTGCATACAGTCGAAAGCGTAGGAGGCAGATTGTTTACAATTATGGCTAACGTAACGATTTCCAATTTGCTTGCTTTTTACGAGGTCCTTTTTTATTTTTATTTTTATTTGAAATTGAGTAATCATCACCTTAGGGCGACCGCCATCCCTCCTCACCTCGCGTGCATTTGTGTTAATATCTTAAGTAATAAAACAATAGAGAAGACAATCCCAGTGGAATGATATTCATCAGGTAGGAAAGGTTAATGGACCCGACTAAAATGCCGAAACTTGTTTTCTATCCATATCCACATCAGTGGCGTAGCGTCCCACAAGACATTTAAGGGGGGGGGGGGGGCATACAAGGTTTATGAAACACAAATTAAAGTGGTCAATCGATTAGGGGGGGGGTGTGCATGGTATTGGGTCCTATAATTCTTTCTGACTTCCTTTCTCCCTCTCTCTCTCTCCATCTGTCTCTCTGTCTCCGTCTCGTTGTCTCTTTCTCTGATGGTTTTCTCTCTCACTTGTTCTCTCTCTTGTTTATGTCTATGTCTGTCTCTGTCTGTCTATGTCTTTCTCTGTCTTTCGGTGTCTCTGCCTATCCCTGTCTCTCTCTCTCTCTCCCTCTCTGTATCTCTCTCTCTCTCTCTCTCTCTTCCACCCCCTTTCCGTCCCGTGCCCCCTACAGCCACAGCGGCACGACACTGATCAACACATTTCCCCAGACATCTTTCGGCGTAGGCTGTGAAGTCCAATTAAAGAAAACGAATGTTTTCCAACTTGTCGATGTTCATTCATTCATGACAACACCCTTTATTAGGCTTTACACCGACCAAATACTCCCGAGTGCCGAGCAGAAAACGACTGTTCAATCATATACCTACTGGTGGTAGGTCTATGGTTCAATAAAGTCGAGTGTTTTGATCTCAATAAAACAAGATACCAGCTGTAAATTAGAGTGTTTAACATCAATTTATTGGGACATGTCCTATTTTCGGTTTTAGAATTAAACTGCAGTTGTTGTAATGGCCTAAGTCACATACATGTAGATCATCATCCCCTTTGGAATACTTGTCTGCAATTCTGAAAATTCGTCGGTTTAAAAATATGGAAATATAACATTCACTTTTAGGAGGAAAGGAAATTAAATGACATATTTAAAATTAAAAAATCGGAGTAAACTGAATGAACTACGACAGACGCCACATTTAAGACGCACAATAAACTAATGATGACGATCTTTATTAAGCCTGTCTGCATTAATTTGACCAGGAGGGATTATACCTCCCTGCATGGTCACTGACTGGTGGTTATCTCTTCAAATCAGCCCTCAATTAACATTAGAAAAAAGGAACCATGGGGACCAGCGGTCACCGCTCAGGCATAGTTTGCTATATAGAGGGCGCAAGTAGCAATACGTAGTGCAATTCAATCATTTCTTAAGAACTGCTGGAAAATTCAAAAATTTCGGGACGATTTCTTGAAAATTGTTATTTAATATTCTGATGACCTTTCTAATTTTTGAATGGTTTAGGGCACTATTTAGGACGAAATTATTCACTTGCAAAATCCTCAATAAGTCAATACATTTAGGCAGCAGACGATACACAAGAAATAATATACTGTATGTTACTAAGCATATTATTCCATGTGCTACACATATTTTAAAGAAAGCACGACAGGTGGTCTCATTTATCTCAAAACAGTCACATCAAAAAAAATAACAAAATACATACATGTACGCCAGCCGCATATCGGTATTTTGAATGATTTTATATGTATGAATGACACAAAGCCCTTCATAATGTTATCCGCTATTTTCGATTAGAGGGCTTTATCTGTTGATTGTATGTTTCGAAATAAGAGTGTATGGTTTAAAAAAGGAAAACGCCTACTGTAAGATATATGTACACAAAAACTACAGAAGTAGTAGTTTTAAACATTAAATAAAAACGAAATATTTAATATTCCAAAAGGGCATGACACGTTGAGTCTACTAAATATATCGAAATTATGATCCAACGTCATATTCCATGTATATAGCGTTGAATACTACGCGACATGAATATCGATAAAATCATACACTCGGATAACCAAACTCCTAAAATGAAAGAGATGAGAAGAAAATGCAATGAAACGGGAAAGGAAGTATGGGAATTGCAACTTTCTAAAGAAATCGGTAGGGTGCGGAGATTGGATTTCCGCCGATCTTTCCGGATAAAATGTCACCTTCCCCGAAGTCTTCTCGCAGGCCCGTACGAAGCGGAAAATAGCTCAAGAGTACGCGAGGTCCTTACCGTTCAAATTATGTGGGCGTTGCGATCTTCAGCCGGCGATTTGGGAGGCATTTATTAGCTATTCCAATATTAAAGGTCCGCCATCTTTGCCATCTGAAAATGGTTCCAAAGGCCAAGCTGGTTATTACCACTTTAGAGCAGTCAGGCTTGGTTTGACAAATGATGTCGTGGAATAAAGGATGCAATCTGTCTTGATGTGAGCTTGGTTGCATCATAATGTCCATGGTTGCAAGATACGGAATTGTTTTGAAGCGAGTCAATATTGGCGCGAAAATCATGAAATCGGGGAAGGATGCTTTAATATAATGTATCATCTTTATACGCTACACACAAATATTGATCTCCCTGTGCCACACTGTATTTATCATTGTAAAGATATACCGAAGACTTCAAGATTATTTTACTGTTTCCATTGCAAGATTAATCTTTACCGGTGTTAAAAGGCTTGTCATGGAGCTAATCAAGATTGAATATCAGTCATTTTGCCAAACCATTGTGTCGCACAAAGCACAACTTCATCCAGTCAGTACCTATTGTCTTGTACCAAAATGCACCTGTGATTAATGAGTAACCGCGCCAAGAGGTGATAATAAACCCGAAGTTAATTAATATTATTGATTGAATTGTTAAGTGATTTAATCATTGAATATGATTGATTGAGGAATTGTTCGATTATTTGTTTGATTGATTACGTTATTTATTGATCAACGGACTGACTGATTAATTCTGCTAGACAGTTTGTCGATGCTTAGAAACAAAAACACACACACCGGTATCGAGCATCCACCCGGAAGACCTATGATTGTACGTCTTTTCCGAGTAACTGTTGATAGCTGATATTCGCTCCCATTGGATACTCGCCCTCTGCCCTGTTTACTCAAAGTCAATTTTGATGAGAGTATTTAAACGATTTAGTACATCGCATAACAAATATGCATACTTGCATGTCTCTATGCGCTTTACAGTATAATAGAAGTACAGGGGTAGAAATGGTGCACTGGGTTCATATTGTGAGGTTAATATTAGGGCCTACCTATGATTACAGTTATAGTTTGTTTTTTGTTATTGGAATCGTAGATCGATGTTTTTTTGAATACATGTACTTCCTTCTTAACAATAAAAGTGTTCTTAAGATGATTAGAGCATTCCAATACAAACGCCTGAAACCATTTTCATTACAGAGCAACATTTTGGGGGATATAATCCGCTTTGACAACCCTACTGGATTGTTAGAATAAAAATGTAGTCATTATTAACTCTTTGTAAAATGCCTTCCAAAACCCTGCTCTATACATCTGTGTGTATAGTTTATCAGAAAGTTAAAACGAATTATGAAGCATAGCACCGTGATAGTTAAATACCTATCGACACTAAAACTGTTAGCATGAAGAGTCACGAAGCTTTTAGAACACTTTCATATTCCCTTGGTGTCCTCTTTGACGCTCGTAATGTCAAAAATGATACGAGGACCATGTACTTTCAATCCTGTGGTATTACATGGTTTTATATCGCATTATTTCATGTACTTTAAATCGACTTTTCAATACCTAAGGGGGATAAAGAGATTGAGACGAAGTCTAGCTAATGAAAATCAGACTTTTAATGATAGCCCTAGGCTAGCACGAGCCGAGTTCTGTGGCCACTCTCACGTTTCATGATGGCAAATGAAGAAAAGTTCTTAACGAGTAACAAACAATAGCAGCAGATATGTATTGTTATACGGAGGGCGTTCACTCTGTAGTATGCAGGTGACTCGCGGAAAGGGGAGGGGCAAGGGCAATCACTTATGCCCCCTTCTGCCCCCCCCCTCCCTCTAAAGATAGATCGACGCCTATCATTTCTGCCCCTCCCCTTCTAAAGATAGATCAAGTTTATTCTCGAATTTAAATCATGCCCTGTTTTGGGGTAAGAAATAAAGGTCCGCCATCTTTGCCATCTGAAAATGGTTCCAAAGGCCAAGCTGGTTATTACCACTTTAGAGCAGTCAGGCTTGGTTTGACAAATGATGTCGTGGAATAAAGGATGCAATCTGTCTTGATGTGAGCTTGGTTGCATCATAATGTCCATGGTTGCAAGATACGGAATTGTTTTGAAGCGAGTCAATATTGGCGCGAAAATCATGAAATCGGGGAAGGATGCTTTAATATAATGTATCATCTTTATACGCTACACACAAATATTGATCTCCCTGTGCCACACTGTATTTATCATTGTAAAGATATACCGAAGACTTCAAGATTATTTTACTGTTTCCATTGCAAGATTAATCTTTACCGGTGTTAAAAGGCTTGTCATGGAGCTAATCAAGATTGAATATCAGTCATTTTGCCAAACCATTGTGTCGCACAAAGCACAACTTCATCCAGTCAGTACCTATTGTCTTGTACCAAAATGCACCTGTGATTAATGAGTAACCGCGCCAAGAGGTGATAATAAACCCGAAGTTAATTAATATTATTGATTGAATTGTTAAGTGATTTAATCATTGAATATGATTGATTGAGGAATTGTTCGATTATTTGTTTGATTGATTACGTTATTTATTGATCAACGGACTGACTGATTAATTCTGCTAGACAGTTTGTCGATGCTTAGAAACAAAAACACACACACCGGTATCGAGCATCCACCCGGAAGACCTATGATTGTACGTCTTTTCCGAGTAACTGTTGATAGCTGATATTCGCTCCCATTGGATACTCGCCCTCTGCCCTGTTTACTCAAAGTCAATTTTGATGAGAGTATTTAAACGATTTAGTACATCGCATAACAAATATGCATACTTGCATGTCTCTATGCGCTTTACAGTATAATAGAAGTACAGGGGTAGAAATGGTGCACTGGGTTCATATTGTGAGGTTAATATTAGGGCCTACCTATGATTACAGTTATAGTTTGTTTTTTGTTATTGGAATCGTAGATCGATGTTTTTTTGAATACATGTACTTCCTTCTTAACAATAAAAGTGTTCTTAAGATGATTAGAGCATTCCAATACAAACGCCTGAAACCATTTTCATTACAGAGCAACATTTTGGGGGATATAATCCGCTTTGACAACCCTACTGGATTGTTAGAATAAAAATGTAGTCATTATTAACTCTTTGTAAAATGCCTTCCAAAACCCTGCTCTATACATCTGTGTGTATAGTTTATCAGAAAGTTAAAACGAATTATGAAGCATAGCACCGTGATAGTTAAATACCTATCGACACTAAAACTGTTAGCATGAAGAGTCACGAAGCTTTTAGAACACTTTCATATTCCCTTGGTGTCCTCTTTGACGCTCGTAATGTCAAAAATGATACGAGGACCATGTACTTTCAATCCTGTGGTATTACATGGTTTTATATCGCATTATTTCATGTACTTTAAATCGACTTTTCAATACCTAAGGGGGATAAAGAGATTGAGACGAAGTCTAGCTAATGAAAATCAGACTTTTAATGATAGCCCTAGGCTAGCACGAGCCGAGTTCTGTGGCCACTCTCACGTTTCATGATGGCAAATGAAGAAAAGTTCTTAACGAGTAACAAACAATAGCAGCAGATATGTATTGTTATACGGAGGGCGTTCACTCTGTAGTATGCAGGTGACTCGCGGAAAGGGGAGGGGCAAGGGCAATCACTTATGCCCCCTTCTGCCCCCCCCCTCCCTCTAAAGATAGATCGACGCCTATCATTTCTGCCCCTCCCCTTCTAAAGATAGATCAAGTTTATTCTCGAATTTAAATCATGCCCTGTTTTGGGGTAAGAAATAAAGTGAACTTTTTGGTTCATGTATTATAAAGAATTACATTGTATGAACCGAGCTAATCATTTACGAAAGCCCCCCCCCCCCACCCCCTGAACTTAATTATAAAGGGAATTAATGTAAATTTACTGTACTGATGGTTAATAAAGTGTAATATAGTCTGGTGTGTGATTATATGCCACTGTTATTTGTGTTGTGGTATTATCAGACTAAGGTATTACAAATCGGCCTTGGGTACGCATAAGCAGGCAACGGCCTGCTTCTTGAAATCGGTCTCCGCACAAACAAATGTTAAAAAAGAAATGGAAGAGATGTTTGAGAATAACAGCGAAAAGGAAATTCGCCAGCTTCTAAGAATTAAGCCTCGTTCCTTATTTCCTGTTTAAGGAAATTAACCAGGTCTAGCGTTCAAAATTCACCTACTCAGCCGCCTAATAAAGCCTTTTTACATCGATTTTAAACTACAGTACATTCCAGGGGATTAGATCATATTTTGCCCGCACTCCTGAAGTTTTCTTGTTGATGATATAAATTGAACCAGAGAGAATGTTGTTTACCACGAATACTAAAAAACAAAAGTGCAAATGAATAATGCAATTATTCGAATTTGAATTTATATGCAACAGCCCACGATACCTACAGTTCAAACAATAACGACTGTCAATGAGACCGTCAGTGTCGGTCGCGTTTGTCCTCTAGGCATTTTCCCCAAGGCTCGTTAGACCGACAGCCTTCTAAAAGCGACAGCCTACAAGACCGCCAACTTCGGTCTCGTGTGCCATTTAGCTACTTTTCACAGAGTTCAAGAGACCATTTTTTGTTTACCTTCCCTTAGGTATTTTAAGTCGGTCTTGATGACTACCGAACGACAGCCTACGCGGATAACAGCCCACAGTTCAAACAATAACGACTGCCAATGAGACCGTCAGTGTCGGTCGCGTTTGTCCTCTAGGCATTTTCCCCAAGGCTCGCTAGACCGACAGCCTTCTAAAAGCGACAGCCTACAAGACCGCCAACTTCGGTCTCGTGTGCCTTTTATCCACTTTTCACTGAGTTCAAAAGACCCTTTTTAGTACCTTCCCTTAGGTATTTTTGTCGGTCCCGATGGCTACCGATCTGGTGGGCCATTAGTCCATTGGATTGACCCCTTGGTGTTAATTGCCCTGTTTGAACCGCAGAGCTATTTCTACTGCCTTGCACATTCACATCTCAGTTAGATCACTGAAAGTCTTTGTTCTGAAGGTATTTTTGTGTGATTGTGATGGTACGCACAACTTTGTTAGGCTCGACTGATTATAATAATAATAATATTTAGCTTTTATATAGCGCGTATCACAAATGTCTCTAAGCGCTTTACAAATAATTACCCAGGTCATTGGATTCAGTGCTTGCCCGCACACACTGTGTGCACAATCCCCACTCCATGGGGATGTTTCCTCAGCACACTGATTGACTGATTGTTTTTTTTTTATTCGCCAAGCTTCCAACATACAGCGATATACAAGAATAACAGATCAAAACTAGACATATAATACTTGTTTGGAACAAGTATAGGTGGGCTGGTCAACTAACATTTGAGACAAAATAGAGCAAAAATAAGCGACATACTGCTTACAAATTCTTAAAAGACAATATCATGTAGATTCATAACGTGAACTAAATTCACCTTCTATAGGCATAACACGCAAATTATGAAGTTTTTGACATGAGGCCTTTAATCAAAATGTTCACTATGATGACGTCATCAAAATGAAAAATGGTTATTACTGCGCTTGTAGAGAATTGTCTTAGCTACAACATATCGAAATTTTGAAGAAAATTGATCAATATTTACAGAGATACAATCAATTTTACATAAATATGCTGACGTCATAATATGCAAATTCGTATTTTGAGTTCCAAGGCCATTGTGATGATGTCACGATACACTTAATGGCCAAATGAGACATGGAATCATATTTTAGACTCATACTCTATCTTAATATGAAAAAAAATTGAGGATCCCGGTGCATTCCAAAGAGCTATAACAGATTTTGTATAGGCATGTTTTTGCCCATATATGCTATGTATTAAAAGACCTCGCGCGCACTGACATTTATCTTGAATTGACGCTCATCTTGTTAATAATGGTCATAAAGAGATAAACATGGTATCAAATTCCTTGAAAAAATATGAGAATTATCATGAAAGAAAAAAAAATGGCGATTCTATGTTTTGTAATGGTGTTACGCGCGAAAACGCGCGCGCATGCTCGTACGCGCGATTTTTTATAAAATGCTTAAAATGACCTGAAACGTATGCAAAATAAATTTAAGACGATTTTGAGCATTTTAAAATTTTGCGCGCGCACTGACGCGCGGACGTACGCGCATGCGCGCGTTTTTTTACCTGAAATTGACCGGACTGATATTGACCTTGATCATGATAAATATGAATGAGAAATAACTTACCGTTATGAAATTATGATCATAAGTAAATTTTCAGAAAATTTCACAAAATGGCGCCTAGATGACGTCATCAATCAAGGTCAAGGTTGAAAACCTTACTGTGTTTTGTCCATATGCCTATACATATGTGTGCCAAATTTCAAGTGATTTGACTTAGACAATTTCAAGTTATCTTGCTAACAAAAAAGTGGCGAGAATTAAGAAAAATAAACTAGACATAATACTTGTTTGGAACAAGTATAGGTGGGCTGGTCAACTAAAATTTGAGACAAAATAGAGCAAAAATAAGCGACATACTGCTTACAAATTCTTAAAAAACAATATCATGTAGATTCATAACGTGAACTAAATTCACCTTCTATAGGCATAACACGCAAATTATGAAGTTTTTGACATGAGGCCTTTAATCAAAATTTTCACTATGATGACGTCATCAAAATGAAAAATGGTTATTACTGCGCTTGTAGAGAATTGTCTTAGCTACAACATATCGAGTTTTGAAGAAAATTGATCAATATTTACAGAGATAGAATCAATTTTACATAAATATGCTGACGTCATAATATGCAAATTCGTATTTTGAGTTCCAAGGCCATTATGATGACGTCATAATGTCTAGTTGCATTCTACAGAGCTATAATGGATTTTGTATAGGCCTGATTTTGCCCATATATGCTATGTATTAAAAGAGCTCGCGCGCACGGTCATTTATCTTGAATTACGCTCATCTTGTTATTAATGGTCATAAAGAGATAAACATGGTATCAAATTCCTCGAAAAAATATGAGAAACATCATAAAAGAAAAAAAAATTGCGATTCTATGTTGTGTAATGGTGTATCGCGCGAAAATGCGCGCGCATGCGCGTGTGCGCGATTTTTTATGAAATGCTTAAAATGATCTAAAACGTATGCAAAAAAAAATTGAGACGATTTTGAGCATTTAAAAAATTTGCGCGCGCATTGTAGCACGGAAGTACGCGCATGCGCGCGTTTTTTGACATGAAATTGACCCGACGGATATTGACCTTGATCATGGAAAATATGAATGAGAAATGATTTACCGTTATGAAAATATGATCATAAGTAAATTTTCAGAAAATTTCACAAAATGGCGCCTAGATGACGTCATCAGTCAAGGTCAAGGTTGAAAACATTACTTTGTTTTGTTCATATGCCTTTACATATGTGTGCCAAATTTCAAGGCATTTGATTGAGCCATTTTCAAGTTATCTTGTTAACAAAAAAGTGGGTAGAATTAAGAAAAACTAGACATATAATACTTGTTTGGAACAAGTATAGGTGGGCTGGTCAACTAAAATTTGAGACAAAATAGAGCAAAAATAAGCGACATACTGCTTACAAATTCTTAAAAAACAATATCATGTAGATTCATAACGTGAACTAAATTCACCTTCTATAGGCATAACACGCAAATTATGAAGTTTTTGACATGAGGCCTTTAATCAAAATTTTTACTATGATGACGTCATCAAAATGAAAAATGGTTATTACTGCGCTTGTAGAAAATTGTCTTAGCTACAACATATCGAAATTTTGAAGAAAATTGATCAATATTTACAGAGATACAATCAATTTTACATAAATATGCTGACGTCATAATATGCAAATTCGTATTTTGAGTTCCAAGGCCATTGTGATGATGTCACGATACACTTAATGGCCAAATGAGACATGGAATCATATTTCCGACTCATACTCTATCTAAATATGAAAAAAAATTGAGGATTCCGGTGCATTCCAAAGAGCTATAACGGATTTTGTATAGGCATGTTTTTGCCCATATATGCTATGTATTAAAAGAGCTCGCGCGCACTGACATTTATCTTGAATTTACGCTCATCTTGTTAATAATGGTCATAAAGAGATAAACAAGGTATCAAATTCCTTGTAAAAATATGAGAAATATCATGAAAGAAAAAAAAAAGGGCGATTCTATGTTTTGTAATGGTGTTACGCGCGAAAACGCGCGCGCATGCTCGTACGCGCGATTTTTTATAAAATGCCTAAAATGACCTGAAACGTATGCAAAATAAATTTGAGACGATTTTGAGCATTTTAAAATTTTGCGCGCGCACTGACGCGCGGACGTACGCGCATGCGCGCGTTTTTTTACCTGAAATTGACCGGACTGATATTGACCTTGATCATGATAAATATGAATGAGAAATAACTTACCGTTATGAAATTATGATCATAAGTAAATTTTCAGAAAATTTCACAAAATGGCGCCTAGATGACGTCATCATTCAAGGTCAAGGTTGAAAACCTTACTTTGTTTTGTCCATATGGCTATACATATGTGTGCTAAATATCAAATCATTTGATTGAGCCATTTCCAACTTATCTTGCTAACAAAAAAGTGGGTCGAAATAAGAAAAACTAGACATATAATACTTGTTTGGAACAAGTATAGGTGGGCTGGTCAACTAACATTTGAGACAAAATAGAGCAAAAATAAGCAACATACTGCTTACAAATTCTTAAAAGACAATATCATGTAGATTCATAACGTGAACTAAATTCACCTTCCATAGGCATAACACGCAAATTATGAAGTTTTTGACATGAGGCCTTTAATCAAAATTTTCACTATGATGACGTCATCAAAATGAAAAATGGTTATTACTGCGCTTGTAGAGAATTGTCTTAGCTACAACATATCGAAATTTTGAAGAAAATTGATCAATATTTACAGAGATACAATCAATTTTACATAAATATGCTGACGTCATAATATGAAAATTCGTATTTTGAGTTCCAAGGCCATTGTGATGATGTCACGATACACTTAATGGCCAAATGAGACATGGAATCATATTTCCGACTCATACTCTATCTTAATATGAAAAAAAAATTGAGGATCCCGGTGCATTCCAAAGAGCTATAACGAATTTTGTATAGGCATGTTTTTTGCCCATATATGCTATGTATTAAAAGACCTCGCGCGCACTGACATTTATCTTGAATTTACGCTCATCTTGTTAATAATGGTCATAAAGAGATAAACAAGGAATCAAATTCCTTGAAAAATTATGAGAAATATCAAGAAAGAAAAAAAAATGGCGATTCTATGTTTTTTAATGGTGTTACGCGCGAAAACGCGCGCGCATGCTCGTACGCGCGATTTTTTATAAAATGCTTAAAATGACCTGAAACGTATGCAAAATAAATTTGAGACGATTTTGAGCATTTAAAAATTTTGCGCGCGCATTGACGCGCGGACGTACGCGCACGCGCGCGTTTTTTGACCTGAAATTGACTGGACTGATATTGACCTTGATCATTGAAAATATGAATGAGAAATGACTTACCGTTATGAAAATATGATCATAAGTAAATTTTCAGAAAATTTTACAAAATGGCGCCTAGATGACGTCATCAGTCAAGGTCAAGGTTGAAAACCTTACTTTGTTTTGTCCATATGGCTATACATATGTGTGCTAAATATCAAATCATTTGATTGAGCCATTTTCAACTTATCTTGTTAACAAAAAAGTGGGTCGAAATAAGAAAAATAAACTAGACATATAATACTTGTTTGGAACAAGTATAGGTGGGCTGGTCAACTAAAATTTGAGACAAAATAGAGCAAAAATGAGCGACATACTGCTTACAAATTCTTAAAAACCATTATCATGTAGATTCATAACGTGAACTAAATTCACCTTCTATAGGCATAACACGCAAATTATGAAGTTTTTGACATGAGGCCTTTAATCAAAATTTTCACTATGATGACGTCATCAAAATGAAAAATGGTTATCACTGCGCTTGTAGAGAATTGTCTTAGCTACAACATATCGAAATTTTGAAGAAAATTAATCAATATTTACAGAGATACAATCAAGTTTACATAAATATGCTGACGTCATAATATGCAAATTCGTATTTTGAGTTCCAAGGCCATTGTGATGATGTCACGATACACTTAATGGCCGAATGAGACATGGAATCATATTTCCGACTCATACTCTATCTAAATATGAAAAAAAATTGAGGATCCCGGTGCATTCCAAAGAGCTATAACGGATTTTGTATAGGCATGTTTTTGCCCATATATGCTATGTATTAAAAGAGCTCGCGCGCACTGACATTTATCTTGAATTTACGCTCATCTTGTTAATAATGGTCATAAAGAGATAAACATGGTATCAAATTCCTTGAAAAAATATGAAAAATATCATGAAAGAAAAAAAAATGGCGATTCTATGTTTTGTAATGGTGTTACGCGCGAAAACGCACGCGCATGCTCGTACGCGCGATTTTTTATAAAATGCTTAAAATGACCTGAAACGTATGCAAAATTAAATTTGAGACGATTTTGAGCATTTAAACATTTTGCGCGCGCACTGACGCGCGGACATACGCGCACGCGCGTGTTTTTGGACATGAAATTGACCGGACTGATATTGACCTTGATCATGATAAATATGAATGAGAAATACCTTTTGGTTATGAAGATATGATCATGAGTTGATTTTCAGAAAATTTCACAAAATGGCGCCTAGATGACGTCATCAGTCAAGGTCAAGGTTGAAAATCTTACCTTGTTTTTTCCATATGCCTATACATATGTGTGCCAAATTTCAAGATATTTGGTTGAACCATTTCAAAGTTATCTTGTTAACAAAAAAGTGGTTCAAAATAAGAAAAATAAACTAGACATATAATACTTGTTTGGAACAAGTATAGGTGGGCTGGTCAACTAACATTTGAGACAAAATAGAGCAAAAATAAGCGACATACTGCTTACAAATTCTTAAAAGACAATATCATGTAGATTCATAACGTGAAATAAATTCACCTTCTATAGGCATAACACGCAAATTATGAAGTTTTTGACATGAGGCCTTTAATCAAAATTTTCACTATGATGACGTCATCAAAATGAAAAATGGTTATTACTGCGCTTGTAGAGAATTGTCTTAGCTACAACATATCGAAATTTTGAAGAAAATTGATCAATATTTACAGAGATACAATCAATTTTACATAAATATGCTGACGTCATAATATGCAAATTCATATTTTGAGTTCCAAGGCCATTGTGATGATGTCACGATACACTTAATGGCCAAATGAGACATGGAATCATATTTCCGACTCATACTCTATCTAAATATGAAAAAAAAATGAGGATCCTGGTGCATTCCAAAGAGCTATAACGGATTTTGTATAGGCATGTTTTTGCCCATATATGCTATGTATTAAAAGACCTCGCGCGCACTGACATTTATCTTGAATTTATGCTCATCTTGTTAATAATGGTCATAAAGAGATAAACATGGTATCAAATTCCTTGTAAAAATATGAGAAATATCATGAAAGAAAAAAAAAGGGCGATTCTATGTTTTTTAATGGTGTTACGCGCGAAAACGCGCGCGCATGCTCTTACGCGCGATTTTTTATAAAATGCTTAAAATGACCTGAAACGTATGCAAAATAAATTTGAGACGATTTTGAGCATTTAAAAATTTTGCGCGCGCATTGACGCGCGGACGTACGCGCACGCGCGCGTTTTTTGACCTGAAATTGACTGGACTGATATTGACCTTGATCATGATAAATATGAATGAGAAATAACTTTTGGTTATGAAGATATGATCATGAGTTGATTTTCAGAAAAATTCACAAAATGGCGCCTAGATGACGTCATCAGTCAAGGTCAAGATTGAAAATCTTACCTTGTTTTGTCCATATGTCTATACATATGTGTGCCAAATTTGAAGATATTTGATTGAACCATTTCAACGTTATATTGTTAACAAAAAAGTGGTTCAAAATAAGAAAAATAAATAAATAATAATAAATAATAATAATAAAGGCAATTTTAACAAAAATATAAGGTGGTCTGTATTAGATACAGCCCACCTGATAAATAAATAATAAATAATAAAGGCGATTTTAACAAAAATATAAGGTGGTCTGTATTAGATACAGCCCACCTGATAAATAAATAAATAATAATAAAGGCAATTTTAACACTAGACATATAATACTTGTTTGGAACAAGTATAGGTGGGCTGGTCAACTTAAATTTGAAAACAAAATAGAGCAAAATGAAGCGAGATACTGCTTGAAAATTCTTAAAAAACACTATCATGTAGATTCATTACGTGAACGAAATTCACCTTCTATAGTCATAACACGCAAATTATGAAATTTCTGACATGAGGCCTTTAATCAAAATTTTCACTCTGATGACGTCATCAAAATGAAAAATGGTTATTACTGCGCTTGTAGAGAATTGTCTTAGCTACAACATATCGAAATTTTGAAGAAAATTGATCAATATTTACAGAGATACAATCAATTTTACATAAATATGCTGACGTCATAATATGCAAATTCGTATTTTGAGTTCCAAGGCCATTAAGATGATGTCACGATACACTTAATGGCCAAATGAGACATGAAATCATATTTCCGACTCATACTCTATCTTAATATGAAAAAAATTGAGGATCCCGGTGCATCCCAAAGAGCTATAACGGATTTTGTATAGGCATGTTTTTGCCCATATATGCTATGTATTAAAAGACCTCGCGCGCACTGACATTTATCTTGAATTTACGCTCATCTTGTTAATAATGGTCATAAAGAGATAAAAATGGAATCAAATTCCTTGAAAAAATATGAGAAATATCATGAAAGAAAAAAAAATGGCGATTCTATGTTTTTTAATGGTGTTACGCGCGAAAACGCGCGCGCATGCTCGTACGCGCGATTTTTTATAAAATGCTTAAAATGACCTGAAACGTATGCAAAATAAATTTGAGACGATTTTGAGCATTTAAACATTTTGCGCGCGCATTGACGCGCGGTCGTACGCGCACGCGCGCGTTTCTTGACCTGAAATTGACCGGACTAATATTGACCTTGATCTTGCAAAATATGAATAAAAAAATTACTTTCCATTATGAAGATATGATCACAAGTTAAAATTCACAAAATGGCGCCTAGATGACGTAATCAGTCAAGGTCAAGGTTGAAAACGTTATTTTGATATCTATATATGCCTACACATATTTGTACCAAATTTCAAGTTATTTGATTGAACCATTTCAAAGTTATCTTGCTAACAAAAAAGTGGGTCGAAATAAGAAAAATAAATAAATAACTAGACATATAATACTTGTTTGGAACAAGTATAGGTGGGCTGGTCAACTCAAATTTGAGACAAAATAGAGCAAAAATAAGCGACATACTGCTTACAAATTCTTAAAAAACAATATCATGTAGATTCATAACGTGAACTAAATTCACCTTCTCTAGGCATAACACGCAAATTATGAAGTTTTTGACATGAGGCCTTTAATCAAAATTTTCACTATGATGACGTCATCAAAATGAACAATGGTTATTACTACGCTTGTAGAGAATTGTCTTAGCTACAACATATCGACATTTTGAAGAAAATTGATCAATATTTACAGAGATACAATCAATTTTACATAAATATGCTGACGTCATAATATGCAAATTCGTATTTTGAGTTCCAAGGCCATTGTGATGATGTCACGATACACTTAATGGCCAAATGAGACATGGAATCATATTTCCGACTCATACTCTATCTAAATATGAAAAAAAATTGAGGATCCCGGTGCATTCCAAAGAGCTATAACGGATTTTGTATAGGCATGTTTTTGCCCATATATGCTATGTATTAAAAGAGCCCGCGCGCACTGACATTTATCTTGAATTTACGCTCATCTTGTTAATAATGGTCATAAAGAGGTAAACATGGTATCAAATGCCTTGAAAAAATATGAGAAATATCATGAAAGAAAAAAAAATGGCGATTCTATGTTTTGTAATGGTGTTACGCGCGAAAACGCGCGCGCATGCTCGTACGCGCGATTTTTTTATAAAATGCTTAAAATGACCTGAAACGTATGCAAAATAAATTTGAGACGATTTTGAGCATTTAAAAATTTTGCGCGCGCACTGACGCGCAGACGTACGCGCACGCGCGCGTTTTTTGACCTGAAATTGACCGGACTGATATTGATCTTGATCATGATAAATATGAATGAGAAATACCTTTTGGTTATGAAGATATGATCATGAGTTTATTTTCAGAAAATTTCACAAAATGGCGCCTAGATGACGTCATCAGTCAAGGTCAAGGTTGAAAACCTTACTTTGTTTTGTCCATATGGCTATACATATGTGTGCTAAATATCAAATCATTTGATTGAGCCATTTTCAACTTATCTTGCTAACAAAAAAGTGGGTCGAAATAAGAAAAATAAATAAATAAATAATAAAGGCAATTTTAACAAAAATATAAGGTGGTCTGTATTAGATACAGCCCACCTGATAATAAATAAACTAGACATATAATACTTGTTTGGAACAAGTATAGGTGGGCTGGGAGGTGTTTCACAAAGATCCTAAGTAGAACTTAACACTAAGTTGGACTTAAAAAGTATGGACAGCCATTGAAGCCTTAAATTGAAATGTATTCAAAAGCAAAAATTGGAATATTTTAGACTTTTCATCAATTCCTCATCAAGAACATGAAATCTCCCATGATAATAGAAAATATGAATGATTTGAATCAACATTTTATGCCTTCTGAAAAAAAAATTACAAAATATTTTCAAGGATGCTAATGGCTTCCCATGAATTTTAAGTCCAACTTAGAGATAAGTTCAACTTAGGATCTTTGTGAAACACCCCCCTGGTCAACTAACATTTGAGACAAAATAAAGCAAAAATAAGCGACATACTGCTTACAAATTCTTAAAAGACAATATCATGTAGATTCATAACGTGAACTAAATTCAACTTCTATCGGCATAACACGCAAATTATGAAGTTTTTGACATGAGGCCTTTAATCAAAATTTTCACTATGATGACGTCATCAAAATGAAAAATGATTATTACTGCGCTTGTAGAGAATTGTCTTAGCTACAACATATCGAAATTTTGAAGAAAATTGATCAATATTTACAGAGATACAATCAATTTTACATAAATATGCTGACGTCATAATATGCAAATTCGTATTTTGAGTTCCAAGGCCATTGTGATGATGTCACGATACACTTAATGGCCAAATGAGACATGGAATCATATTTCCGACTCATACTCTATCTAAATATGAAAAAAATTGAGGATCCCGGTGCATTCCAAAGAGCTATAACGGATTTTGTATAGGCATGTTTTTGCCCATATATGCTATGTATTAAAAGACCTCGCGCGCACTGACATTTATCTTGAATTTACGCTCATCTTGTTAATAATGGTCATAAAGAGATAAACATGGAATCAAATTCCTTGAAAAAATATGAGAAATATCATGAAAGAAAAAAAAAATGGCGATTCTATGTTTTTTAATGGTGTTACGCGCGAAAACGCGCGCGCATGCTCGTACGCGCGATTTTTTATAAAATGCTTAAAATGACCTGAAACGTATGCAAAATAAATTTGAGACGATTTTGAGCATTTAAAAATTTTGCGCGCGCATTGACGCGCGGACGCACGCGCACGCGCGCGTTTCTTGACCTGAAGTTGACCGGACTAATATTGACCTTGATCTTGCAAAATATGAATAAGAAATTACTTTCCATTATGAAGATATGATCATAAGTTAAAATTCACAAAATGGCGCCTAGATGACGTAATCAGTCAAGGTCAAGGTTGAAAACGTTATTTTGATATCTATATATGCCTACACATATTTGTGCCAAATTTCAAGTTATTTGATTGAACCATTTTAAAGTTATCTTGCTAACAAAAAAGTGGGTCGAAATAAGAAAAATAAATAAATAATAATAAATAAATAATAATAAAGGCAATTTTAACAAAATTATAAGGTGGTCTGTATTAAATACAGCCCACCTGATAATAAAGGCAATTTTAACAAAATTATAAGGTGGTCTGTATTAAATACAGCCCACCTGAAAAATATAAGGTGGTCTGTATTAGATACAGCCCACCTGATAAATAAATAAACTAGACATATAATACTTGTTTGGAACAAGTATAGGTGGGCTGGTCAACTAACATTTGAGACAAAATAGAGCAAAAATAAGCGACATACTGCTTACAAATTCTTAAAAGACAATATCATGGAGATTCATAACGTGAACTAAATTCACCTTCTATAGGCATAACACGCAAATTATGAAGTTTTTGACATGAGGCCTTTAATCAAAATTTTCACTATGATGACGTCATCAAAATGAAAAATGGTTATTACTGCGTTTGTAGAGAATTGTCTTAGCTACAACATATCGAAATTTTGAAGAAAATCGATCAATATTTACAGAGATACAATCAATTTTACATAAATATGCTGACGTCATAATATGCAAATTCGTATTTTGAGTTCCAAGGCCATTGTGATGATGTCACGATACACTTAATGGCCACATGAGACATGGAATCATATTTCCGACTCATACTCTATCTTAATATGAAAAAAATTGAGGATCCCGGTGCATTCCAAAGAGCTATAACGGATTTTGTATAGGCATGTTTTTGCCCATATATGCTATGTATTAAAAGTGAATTTACGCTCATCTTGTTAATAATGGTCATAAAGAGATAAACATGGAATCGAATTCCTTGAAAAAATATGAGAAATATCATGAAAGAAAAAAAAATGGCGATTCTATGTTTTTTAATGGTGTTACGCGCGAAAACGCGCGCGCATGCTCGTACGCGCGATTTTTTATAAAATGCCTAAAATGACCTGAAACGTATGCAAAAAAAATTTGAGATGATTTTGAGCATTTAAAAATTTTGCGCGCGCATTGACGCGCGGACGTACGCACACGTGCGCGTTTTTTGACCTGAAATTGACCGGACTGATATTGACCTTGATCGTGATAAATATGAATGAGAAATAACTTACCGTTATGAAATTATGATCATAAGTAAATTTTCAGAAAATTTCACAAAATGGCGCCTAGATGACGTCATCAGTCAAGGTCAAGGTTGAAAACCTTACTTTGTTTTGTCCATATGGCTATACATATGTGTGCTAAATATCAAATCATTTGATTGAGCCATTTTCAACTTATCTTGCTAACAAAAAAGTGGGTCGAAATAAGAAAAATAAATAAATAAATAAATAAATAAATAAATAATAATAAAGGCAATTTTAACAAAAATATAAGGTGGTCTGTATTAGATACAGCCCACCTGATAAATAATAATAAAGGCAATTTTAACAAAAATATAAGGTGGTCTGTATTAGATACAGCCCACCTGATAAATAATAAAGGCAATTTTAACAAAAATATAAGGTGGTCTGTATTAGATACAGCCCACCTGATAAATAATAAAGAATAAATAAAGGCGATTTTAACAAAAATATAAGGTGGTCTGTATTAGATACAGCCCACCTGATAAATAATAAAGGCAATTTCAACAAAAATATAAGGTGGTCTGTATTAGATACAGCCCACCTGATAAATAAATAATAAATAATAAAGGCAATTTTAACAAAAATATAAGGTGGTCTGTATTAGATACAGCCCACCTGATTAAGTCAGCTTGAACAGGATAACCTATGAAAGCTCGATAGCTTATTTCCAGTGGGGTCCCTGACATACAGTATGTACAAAATTAATGAGTGAAAATATTAATATTTACAGACAGATGAGATAAAAAAAAATTATTGAAGATAATAATGATGACAATAATAATAACAACATTAAACTGATGATAAAAATGATAATAAGTACAAGAAGAAAAAGAAGAAGGAGAAAAGAAAAGAGGAGGAGGAAGAAGAAGAGGAAAATAGTGATAAATATGTTGAATTTCTATAACGTACACAAATATAAGTATATATACAAAATTAAGAAGTATGAACCGGCAGAAGAAAAAAAAATGTATTCAGGCTATTTCAATCATATAACATGTCAGTCACTTCTCTCCTCTGACTATCAAGTTGAAGGTATTTCTTTAATTTTCGCTTAAAATGATCACTTTTATGAAAATAATGCACTCTGCTCTTGCAAATGTTAAGTGGTAATTGGTTATCCAAGGCTACTTCCCTTCGAAGCTGTTGTTACGAAAGGCCTATGATATAATGATTGGTTTTGTTTTTATGTTTATAAATTCACATTAATTCTATTTGTATTCACTTTACCTCGCAAAGTTGTCGTTTTCAACCATTTATGAATTTTAAAGATCAACGGAAGCAAACGTAATCGCCCCCCAAAATGAAATAATTGAAGTCTATTTAATCATAACATTTCATTTTTTGTTCCAAAAAAAACGATGCATGCATAGTGAAATGATACTGAATGTAATTCTACATGAAATGTCTACTGGCAAACAAAATAAGAGAAGTGAAAACGTAAGTCTGGTAACTTACTGGTAAAATGAAGATTGTTATCAACAACAAAATATATCCCTCATGATAGAACTTATAAACCTACAAAGGGAGCGTATATACATGAAAAAGAAGGGCAAACAAAAGATTGAACAATTAGGAAAATGTACATGTATGACCAAAATTTTACAAGCGGATGTGCGTACCCAACATCCAGTCCAGATTCACATTTAAACAGATATACCTCCGTAATTATGCTTACTAAATTGCATGCGAAGCACAAGGCTTGCTGGCTAAAGGTATAGAAATTGAGAAATCTAAATCTCGAAAAGAATGTCTTTCTTATAACGGTGTGCTGATTTGCAGGGAGAATGCATCACTGGAACGCCAGATAGCTAATTACGGCTGACATGATGATTGATTTCCAAACACAGAGATTTACTCTAGCCGGGTGTTCGTGCGTTTGGCATTTACAGAGGTAGACCAATCGATCGGCACTGACTCACATATCCAATAATAAACAAACATAGTCGAACGATTGCAATCAGGGCTGAAAACAAAGTTTAGGTAGACAAGAAATTACTCAGGAATTGATTTCTAGAGAAAATCAGAGACGGATCCGTATGGATTGACCGGGGGTCGCCCCCTCCCCTCCCCTTCACATGATTCAATTTGACGTACTTAAAGTAGACCCGAAGTACACAACAAATATAATGACAATGTGCCCCCCCCCCCGCCTATTGTGCCTCCGACAGCTAGTTTGGTCTATAAACAAAGCCCGTCAAATACTAAAAATGATAATAACAAATAGGTAATTTACTAATAATTTGTAATTTTTTAATTAATGTTATTGTGATATATTTTACTGAATTTTTCACAGCTCGAGGCTCTGTCAGAAATAGTTTCATCCACAAAATTCGATGTGAGTACTTGAGCTGCTCATCTTTTAGCCGATCATTACATCTAAATATCTGGCAATGGGGATGAAATGTTACTATTTTTATTGGCCCTCGGAGAAACATGGGGGCATTTTGATCATTTCAGAAATTGTCGAGTCTGTTTGTTTTTCACCACATAAATTTTGAGCTGTCTGCCAAGAATCGTAAGACCCCGAATAAGGTCAAAGCGGGAATTCGGAGGAACATGTACATCATCACGTATTCCAGGGGAAAGGTTTGTGCAGCTTTCCTTTGCGTCAATGGCGTAGCCCTGGTGTGCAAGGAATATACCCCCCCCCCCCCTCTCCCTGCCCAGGTAATCGGATGGAGGAAGGAGAGAGAGAGAGACAGAGACATAGACAGAAAGAGAGAGAGAGGGGGTGACACCGCGTGAAACAGCAGATGAGCCCCTTTTCAAACCCTTCCGACAGCATTGCTGTCTTGTACTTCATTCCCATACATCCACTAATGCTGTGGTCCCAAATGACATGCTTGCCTGCATGTCTTTGCCAACGGAAAGGCGCAGTTATAATTGTCAAATTGTATAAACATACGCTTTGATTCAATGTAATACAATTTATTGTGTTTGCCCGAGTTTTATTTTTTTATAAGTACTAGGCTATTTTCATCGGAACATATTTTTGGGGGAAAGCTGCAAAGTTCAATCTTTATTCCCACCGGAGAAAAGTAATACGTCGAGATTGCAATTATTTATCAACTGGTACTTTGTGGAATGCATTACAAAATTGGTGTATTCGGCTGATGCATTTAGGTGTCAAAGTCCAACAGCATTTTCATCGCTCTCCCACCTTTTTAAGGAAAGAGAATGAGGAACATCCCTGCATTGATGTAGAACAATTCATGAGACTATTACGTAAAATGTCTGTCCCTTGATGATCAGGGCAGGTTTTAGATTTGATGTGACTCCGCTATTATTTTCAATCAACCCAGTTACATTTTTAGACAGACAATCAATACGAAGAGATTAACTTGGTTTCAATTTAATGTATCTCGCTGAAATGTTGCGGTATTTTTCCCTGTGAAATAAAGAGACACGGCATTCAATCACCACACTTTTGATTTCCCAAAATGGATTTTAAGATCGTTTTTTCATCGTACTAAGAATTCCGGCTGAACATTTTTTATATTTCCTGATGGTTTATGTGGGCTAATATCGGTTCATTCGCCGCCGGCTGCACCCCTCTTCTTCCTTCCTCGTAAGCTAATTTGCAAGAAGGATCATTCACTCAACACTTACTATGAGCCAATTGATTGTTTGAATTGTAAGAATTCGTGATTGTATTAAAAGCAGCCAAACATACAACAAATAATGACGGCTGCAATAAAAACGTAAACCTAAATTTCTAAGCGCTTTAAAGATTTATTTATTTGTTTATATTTTTATTTCTATACACTTTTGTTTAAATATTTTTTTGCCAGTGTTCGAGCGACGTACATTTCATTCAAACCAAACACTAATAGCCATCGCACCCCTGCGTCAAAGGGGTTGCATCTGTGTCTCGAGATTGTGTCTTCGTCACATAATGTTCATTCGTACTGCTTGAATGTAGTTGAACGACAGTTTGGTCACAATTAAGAGGGGTCATTTCAGTTGCATCGTGCGTTATGGTTTACGCGTAAGGAGGCATTAAACGTATGCCAAAGATTAACGCAACGGTGACTCGAGCTGTTTATTGTGCATTCATTTTTGGTACGATATCTCTCGCACAGCGAGTCAAGACTGCGCTTCTCACTGACGCAGTCCTAAGTCAGCAAATGATCACCCGTGTTGAAAGGGCATAATGAAGCAATAGACCGGTTTACTAACATATTCAAATTGACGGATGTTTCTTTTCTGGGGACCTAGTGACGATTTATTCCACAAACCTGTTATTGATGAATGAAATACAATGCTCGAAATCCAGTCTGCATCTATTACTTGTTGCTATGTTGGGCAAGCCTCAGATAAGCTTTCAGGTAGTAAAGAACAACCTTTGTTTTTAAAAAAAAGTATGCGAACAAAAATTTAAATGTGTGTAAACCGCTTTATTGTACCGCGACCCTGGGTACGCTGATGCCAAACATTCGGCAGACATTTCGTTTTATTCGTCAGTCTCCAAATCGTCTGTGCCAAAATCGTCAGTGCAAATTCACCAGTTAAATAAGCTAAATGGTACAAAATGGTGTTTGGAAAATGTGTATCAAGGAGATTTCATAATTATAACATTCCTCTCGGGTTGAAAGAATGTATCAAGCCGCCTTCATGACTAAATTGTAATTGTTTCCTGGTGTTTCTGGCACGTATTGCAGTCATCAATATCAACAGCGAAGGGCAATAAAAACGTACATGTACTTACATGTATGTTGAGTACATTCCTAATGCGTATTATAATCAGCATTTAATTATTGTTAATATATGCTGTTTTCTCCGATGTGTACACAGCGACAACTGTGTGTCACATACACGAGCAATGTAACATACCACTTTTGTAATGTAATCAATGTAATGCACAAATCTTTGTTACGTGCCACGTTATGAATTATTCCATCCACCTGTTACAAATGATTGTATTTCAATAGTCAGGATGCGATTTGCATACAATAATTGCTGCTGGGTAGGACACACATTTCGGCTTTTCCTATCTAACAATACGGAATTTGTCCTTTAAAAAGATTTGTTAGATTTCATTACATTACGAAAATGGTCTTTTAACAATTACCTTTCAGCTTCAAGCATTCACCGGACGTAAAATGTGACCACTCTCATACGAAGCTGCATAACATACAGTACACGCCGAAGATCTCCGCAACACGATTTACACGATTCAAAATTTACACGATTCGTATGCTCGCGGGAATCGTGTAACCATTTATTTTACACGATTCGTCTTTTGCCAATTAAGCGAAATTTGAATCGTGTAAATGTGTAATCGTGTAAAATTACACGATTCCTCAATTCAGATCGAATCGTGTAATCGTGTAATCTGCATGCCGAAAATCTCCGCAACACGATTACACGATTCAAAATTTACACGATTCGATTGCTCGCTGGAATTGTGTTACAATTTATTTTCAGTGGTGATGATGAGCAGATTACGATGTCTTGTTCAGTAGAAGCAGGAATAACCAACAGCTGAGAGGGGGTAGGGTTGAACGAAGACAACGGGGACGAGGGGGAGAGCGAAGATTACGCATTTTAGTTGCGGTGTGTGTCTCTAGTTTAATTTTAGAATGTTTGAAAATAAAAAATCAGTTCACTTCCCGAAAAGCACTGTCGGATTTAATCCTCGGTGAGAAAAAAGAAAGAAAAAAAGTGATGAACGACAAAGGAAGGGGTGGGGGTATTCCTTAGTTGTAAATAAATAAAACAAAATATTAGAAAACTTAAAGGAGGGCTAACATAACTAAGTCTGGTGTGATACTTTTACAATACAAGGCAATACCAATTGAAATATGTTCACCAGCTCATTCGTTACATTAATGTCGTTATACTATGTATTTTATTCCGTCATTATCCATGAGAGTGCGAGGGGCGTCATTTTCCCCCGCGAGAGTTCCTGGCCTTGGCTGATATGTTTTACGTCATTGGCAGCTTGAAAAAGGTCACAAACAATTACATTTTGATTACTTATTGCTTTTTTGACTTTCCTCATTTTTGTAAATTATCTTTTACAACATTGCATTCAGCTACATGTATGAAGAGCCACGGTCAAGGATTAATGGCACACTTCCTGTCACATACAAAGGAAGCTTTATGTAGCCTGTCATTTGACCCTCGCCGGGGACAAAGGACGTTGCCCTAACTACAGGTAGTGTTGTAGATCCTTACATAAAACCTATTGTTCAGGGGGTCATATGTTTAATGGGATAAAAGTAACAAGGGGCAAATGTATCAGCGGCTCCCACCCTTATAGTAGAAACGCGCTATGCGTATACGCACTGCACAGCTTCCAACATACAACAATTAATATACAAGAATAACAGGTCAAAATTAAGTCAGCTTGAACAGGATAACCCACGAAAGCTCAAGAGCTTATTTCCAATGGGGTCCCCGACAGATATTTACACAATTAATAAGTTAAAATAGTAATATTTAGAGACAGATAAGAAAGAGAAAATCAAACTTATTAATGATAATAACAACATTGAACTGATGATAGAAATGATAATAAGTACAAGAAGAAAATAAGAAGGAGAAGAAGAAAAAGAGGAGGAGCTAGGAAAAAAAACACAAGTATGTACAAAATGAAAAGGTATGAACCCGCAGAAGAATACAAATTTCAATCATATAATATGTCATTCGCTTCGATCTTCTCTGACTCTCAAAATAAGCAAAGTTTTCTATTTCCTTTATATCATTAGGAAGGGAATTCAAAATTGTGTATGCCATCGTAATAAAACGAACTACCAATACTAATTACTCTTTCTGGCAGGTTAAAGTTGAATCGGCTATTCCTTGTATTATAATCATGTGAGTCAGTAACAAGATCGAAGTTGGAAGGAATATAATGATTCGACCTAGTATGATATATGTTATGCAAGTTATGCAATACGAGTTCAAGACATCGGGTTTTTAGCACGGGAGTAAAATCTTCAATTACCTAAAAAGAAATAATTAAAAAAAAAAAAAAAATCTGGACAAATATGTGCTTGTGCAATCACTGTCATTTTTATATTGTCAAAAAATAAGATTTTAGGCTCTGTATTAGGCGAAGTTTCAAGGACGAAATTTAATGCTAGGATACAAAAAAAAAAGTATGGCCGCCCTCCTAGGGGGCAAATGTAACAACGTTATAACTAGTATAATTCTCCCCACGTAACTGGAAAAAATATAATGTAGATGAGTCAAGCATATGTCATAGACATTATTATTTTTTTATTTTTTTTATTGGGGTTCTTTAAAATATTGTTTAATTGATGAAAATCTATCCAGCGCATAATCTTTGGGGAAAAAAAAGAAGAAAACAAATCTATTTTTCTGAGGGATATATGATTTGTAGGTACAACTGTATTTGGTTAGGATTGCCCCATAGGTGTGTTACAATTGCCTCGTGTTAATATGGGGCAATTGTAACACTTGACTACCGGTATTGATATGATAATGGCTTGATAATAACTTGTTTCACTTGACTCAAACCTAGTCATATTTCAAGCCAAGAAATGCATCTTTCATTTCATATACCTTTAAGTAAGTAGCCTATATAACTATAATAAAATTGAAATGTCAGAATTTTCTTTCAGAATTGGAAAAAGGTGTTACAGTAATATTGTCCCCGGTCTCCCCTAAGGATCTAAGCCACTGGCTACACCACAGGGGTGAGGAAGGGGGGGGGGGGGGCCCAATTCATGAACAAATATTCAGCGGCGCATAAGTGTGTGGGGGTGGGGTTAGTGAGCACTATTTTTGTTTTACTCAACAACCCCCCCCCCCCCCTTGAGCAAAACATAAAAAGGTAAAATTGTGGTAATCTTTTTTAAGACTTTTTTTCCCAGGGGTGGGGGCCCGTCTTTTTTTCCTTTTTTTTTAGATGTAAAATTTACGGTGCAAGCCGACAATGACTAGAAAAAGTGAGTGGCCAACTGTCTTTGTGTTACATTTAGCTAGCGGTACAGTGCCCCCCCCCCCCCACAATTTTTCAAGTACCCCAAAAGTGCTTCGTTTTACATAGAAAAAGTGCCCTTTCAACCTTGTAAGAAGTGCCCCTTTGTAAATAGGAAAAATCCCCCTTTGACTTTGACGAGTTCTCCTATTAATTTGTAAAAAGTGCCCCTTCCCCTTTTATGTCAAGATCATTATTATTTTGGCTTTTCAAGTACCCCAAAAGTGCTTCGTTTTACATAGAAAAAGTGCCCTTTCAACCTTGTAAGAAGTGCCCCTTTGTAAATAGGAAAAATCCCCCTTTGACTTTGACGAGTTCTCCTATTAATTTGTAAAAAGTGCCCCTTCCCCTTTTATGTCAAGATCATTATTATTTTGGCTTTCCATTTTTTGGCTTTCCTCTTTTTCGTAAATTACATTTAACAACATTGCATTCAGCTCTAGTATGAAGAACTACGGTCAAGACTTAATAGCACACTTCTGTCACATACAAAAGAATGTGGCCTGACATTGACCCTCGACGGGGGCGTTGTCCTAGCTACAGACAGAGATGCTTACATAATACCTATTGTTCAGGGGGACCCCCTTTTGAACATAGGATTTCCTGAACAATAGGTATTACGTTCGGATCTAAGCCACTGGCTACACAGTACAGGAAGCAGTAGCAAGACGAGAATGAATATAATAAGTGAATGGCCAACTGGCTTTGCGTTACGTTTAGCTAGCGGTACAGTGCCCCCCCCCCACTTTTTCAAGAATCCCCAAAGTGCCCCTTTATACGTAGGAAAAGTCCCCATTTTACTTTGACAAGTGCCCGTATTCATTTGTAAAAGTGCTCCTTCCCCTTTTCAACTATGAAAAGTGCCCCTTTCATTTGGACCCTTTTATTTATTTATTTTTTGACACGCGCCCCTTTTTCTTCGACGAGTTCCTATTTTCCTTTACAATAAGTGTCCATTTTCAATTCTCATAAGTGTCCTTTATAATATCAATTAAGTATTATCCCTCTTTAGGTACGAGAAGTGCCCCTCTTCACTTTTGTTAAATGCCCCCATCAACTCCGATTAATGCCCCTATTAAAATCTGATCAGTGCCCCTTTTCTTTCAACTAATGTTTTTTCACCCCTTTCTCTCTCTTTCTCTCTCTCTCTTTTTCTCACTCTCTCTCTCTCTCTCTCCTTTTCTGTCACTATCTTTCCACTGCCCCCTTTATCTTTCTCGCCTCTCTTTCTTTCATTGTGTTCCACTCTTATCTTTTTTATTTTCTCTTTCCCTCTCCGTTTCAAAGCCTTTCTACTTCTCATTTCTATTTCTTTCACTATGTTTCGCTCTTCTTTTCTTCCGTTAAAGTTTTTTCGTTTTCCTTTTTTCTCTCTTGCAAAGTTTTTCTTCTTAATTATATTTATCGTGCCATTTCAACCCTCATTTTCTTTTTATATGTACCCTTCTCCTCGTAGCTATCTTTTTTCCTGTACTTTTCATCTATATGTCTTCTTCTTTCTGACGTTTTCCTACCTTGTCTCATGGTGCAGGTTAGTAGAAAGTGAGGAGGTTTATACACGAATATAAAGTACAGTAATTACCTGATGTAGGCAAGTGGAGTAAAAAGCAATTACTTGGTTTAAGCGAGTGGTGAAAGCAAGACACGATTAGCAGATTGTTGCAACTGGTCGAATCATCCTTCCAATGCCCTTATAACCATTATAACTATTTACACGATTACACGATTCAGAGAGACAGTCTTCAATCGTGTAAATTTACACGATTACACAGTTACACGTTTGTTGCATCTGGTCGAATCATCCCACCAATGCACTTTATTATTTACACGATTACACGATTCAGAGCGACAATCTTCAATCGTGTAAATCTACACGATTACACAGTTACACGATTCAGGTGAATCGTGTAAACCGTGTAATCCAAAAAATATATCGTGTAATCGTGTTTCGGAGATTTTCGGCGTGTACTGTATACCTAGGCAAATGTCATTATAAGTAATATGCAGTCAATATACCGGTGTACTAACATATTCAAATTCCATGCAAATTTGTTAAACAAAGGTTGCTTTTGAAAGCCTAAAAGCTTGTCCGAGGCTTGCCAGACATAGCAACACATATGCAGACTGGATTCCAAGTATTGTAGTTCGGCCATTAATATCAGATTAATGAATAACCCGTCACTAGGTCCCCAGGAAAAAAAAACAGCCATACATTTGAATATGTTAGTATTCCGGGCTATTGCATTTCATAAATCAGACATGTTTTGTAGGAAAAATAAATATGTAAATGAATGAACACACTGCATTGGCAGGGAGAATTACACTCTCCCTTGTTTTAGCTATAAAAGCGAACCCATTTAACCATGCTAATTGGTAAGTTTACAGGTTTTGAGCTAACCGTTTAACCTAGCCGGACTTTATTTTAACACAGATCTTGAACAGTAAAAACTTTTTATATTACTTCCATCAGCATGTTGTAATATCGACCAGTCAGAGTTATTGATAGATACATAAAGTAATGCCTGTTGCATGTGATGCGTCATTCGCCTTGCGTAGGACTGCGTCAATTAATAGCGCAACCTTAATTGACGCACCGTGTACATGTAAACAGAATAACTATTAATTTCACATGCTCGATTGGCACAGGTTGTAACGCAATCAAAACGACGCCGCGTACGCAACAGGCATAAACACAAACTTACATTTTCCAAGTAAATCCGAATGCCCCGAAGAAGCTCCGGCCAGATGACTTCGTATGAATTCTCCGTTTGGAATCCACTATCTGATATTTTCTTGATTACATGCAGACAACCGTGACCGACCGAACCGAGCAAATAAAAGTGATGCAGATCCAAACGGCAGGTAAAGCTGCACCATAGGCACGGACTTTTTAATTGCCAGAACGTTGATATTCGCATTCTCATAAATCAATGCTTAACATCAATTTCCAAAAAGCACTTCATTTTGTTTTTCTTTTTAATACACCCCAAATGAAAATACACATTTGCCTGTTGCATAAATATTTTTAGCCTTCGAATGTTTAAGAGGTGCTACTAAATCGACAGGGGTGAATTGTAGCTGAGGGGTTGCTATTTCGATTTTTAGAATTGACACTAAATCATGTTTTGTTTATATATTCAAATCAAGTACCACGGTGATGTGTTTTCTTTGCAAAATGGAAATAAATGTGCGTTTTTATGACCAAGCAAATAACAAATGTTATAGTTCAGACCTCCCTAGCTTGTTTTACTTACGGTGAATTTCACATGGAACCAGGGGCGTAAATCTGTACCGAGGAGTGGGGGGATGATCGGCGATAGCCATCACATACTACACGCCAGGCGCGTACGCAGGATTTTAACATTTATAAATCGGGTCGAAAATTTCGCAACGACTCAGCCGACCGCTGAATAAACGGGGGGGGGGGGGGGGGGGGGGGGGGGGGGGGGGGGGGGGTAAGAGGACCTTTTTTTTTTTTTTTTTAAATCGCAACGACTCAGCCGACCGCTGAATAAGCGGGGGGGGGGGGGGGGTAAGAGGACTTTTTTTTTTTTTTGGTCTCCAAAAAATCGCAACGACTCAGCCGACCGCTGAATAAGCATTTTTGTTTTCAGGGGGGATGCAGGGGGGGTGATATCGGGGGGGATGTTTGTATAGGCCATCCCCCCTACTTCAAGCCAGGGGGGATGCAGCCCCCCCCCCCCCATCCCCCCGGGATTTACGCCCCTGCATGGAACAGATTTCATGCTGATAGTGAGTGGCATAGCGTGTGCCAAATAAGTGAAAGGGCACTTTTACTTATGGGGGGGGGGGGGGGGGTTACTAGCTGGAGAAAAGATGAATTAACAAGACACTAGAATTTAAAGGCCCACTGCACTACTTGTAGCTACTTGCGCCCTCTATATAACAAACAATGCCTAATCGGTGACCATTGGTCCCCCATGATCCTCTTTTTCTTATGTTAACTGAGAGCCGAGTTGATGAGATAACCACCTGTCCAGTGACCTTGCAGGGCGCTCTAATCCCTCCTGTAAACTATGGCAGATAAGCTTTAAGGTTCGGAATGGGTCCTTTTTCCTTTTTATTACGTTTTCCCCTCTCTTCTTTTGAAGACCTCATTCGGGGTTCTACGATTCTTGGCAGACAGCTTAATAAAGTTAACCCCCTCCCACTGTTCACATTTTAATGGGGCTGCCTGAGCTAAACGATTAATCTACTAGAAAATGAAATATATCGAGAAAGAACCGATACAGGGGTCGAATGGGGTGAAAGAGGGGCTGGTACCCGTAACCGGCAGACAAATCTAACGCATGACCAAGAAACGACAACAATAATACTTAAAATGGCCAATTACTTTTCAGACGCACTACGTAGTCAGATCACGAACATAGTCTAACTTGAAATTTGGCTGTATAAAAAGCAATACCAGGTTCGCTGACCTAATCAACTAGATCTCTATAGGCCTTATAGGTTCATTGCAATATTATACATGTAGTTATACTCATTTTGATTGCGAAAGCAGCTATGAGATGCCTTGTTGAGTTGATGTTTTTTTTGGTTTAAAGTTGCCGAAGTTTCGACATACATTCGGGCTTCCGAGTAGAGATGGCTTTACTATATGAGGCGCGATGGATCTGTGGTAGAGCAGTGGTCTCGTAACCGGGAGGCCCCGGGTTCGAAACCAATTCAATACGCTCGTATCCTTTGGTAAGGCATCACTCCTCATTACCAAGTCCTTCGGAGAGAATTTAAAGCCGTCGATGGCCTGGTTGTTTTCCTTACAAGCATATACATGCTTTCATGGCGGTCAAGTAAAACAATTATCATCATAAATTTGTCCTGATTCCCATGGTAAATAAAATCATAGGCAAATAGAAAGTTAATTTAACATTACTGTATCTTAAACATTCTCCCCTAATCATTCGAAAGGAATGGCAATGGTGAAAGGAATAGAATATATTCGGATGGGAAGCAAACCCACATTTGTTTAATGTTTATATACTCCCCTATCTTTACTTGAATAAAAGTATTTAAGCATTGGGAAATTATGAAAAAACAACGTGTTAAACAATGATGTGGCTTAATAATTGTTTAGAAAAGGAATGATATATAAAGTGGTTAAATGCCCGTAAATGGTATACATGTACCTTTCCTTATGCTGGCTACTGATGAGTATTACATTAAAAACTTAAACTCAACCTGTACACAATCAAACTTTTGTATATATATTCTAACTCTACAAAGTTACATGTAGATAGTAAGCTTACATTGAACATATAGATGAAGACGAATATTCATGCTCTGTCCGGGTACCAAAAGGTCATAATACACGATCAAAGAAAGCCGCTAAACAGCGCAGGTTGGATATGGCACTTGACATCTGTAATGGCCTTAGTTTAATGGAATCTCGAATTCTATTATTCAAATCACTGTGGCTCAAGAGATAGATAGAGAAAGAAAGATATAATGAGAAAGAGAAAGAGAGAGAGCGACAGACAGAGAGATACAAAGAGAGAGAGAGAGAGAGAGAGAGAGAGATGTCCTGCTTACAAAAGCTCATTTGTGATCTTTGCGTCGGCACACTTTTGGAATGCAGTCCCTTGATTTCGCCGACCCCGAAGATGAATTTCTTCTGCTTACATTGAAATCATTTTCGCTCTGAAGGTTACTGAATTTCGCATGTTCTTGAAAGATGTATATATATAGAAAAATATTATGTCTTGAAGGACAATGACATATTATTTCCAAAAATACACCTACGTGACTTGTACTTTTGCGTGTCTTAATGATATCTATAGACCGTTGAGAATAACAGGTCATTTCTTTGTTATCGGTTTTAAACATGCCACTTTTCTTTTCGGTAATCTGAGATCGTGAAAATGTACTTTCTCACATTTATCTAACCCCTTCCACACCCCCCCCAAAAAAGCGTTACATTTTGAGAACATGACAGGGGTGGGGGTAAACTTAATTGATGGACGAGCATGGAAAATGAGAAAAAAGCAAGTATCTAATGATAATATAATATTTAACAACACGAGATCATAATCAGATAATGCTAGAAGAAGTAAGTACCAAGTTGGAGAGAAAAAAAGCAAAGAATATGAGAATACAATTGCAGAGGAAGAAAGGGACAACGGAGAAAGGGGAACAGAAGTATTAAGACGAGTACATCAGTAGTAGGATATCGAGCAAGAAACATTCGGGTTCATAGAAAAGGTCACTCATTACTCCAATCTCCGGTGTAACGTTTAAGAAGGAATAATATATATATTTATAAATTAAATGAATAACGACTTTTAAATGTTTGACATTTACTAGCACTTGAACTATACTTTCTGTATAAATGTCTATTAGCTTGAGCAAAGTACAGTAATGAGGGATCACGCTTCGGCGTATGAGGCTCTCCTCTCGCAGCGTCCAAGGTCACTTCCGGTACTCACAAGCGGTCGCATATAACGAATAACCCTTTGAAGAGTGACGAAATGAATGGTGTAAACACATGACATGTAAAATGTTTTTAATTTAGCAATGTTTTTTTTTTATAATTTTTTTTTAGGCGCCGTCAAATCAAATAAGCTGCACACAATCGTTCACACATACATTATTTGTGTGTATTCATCACTATCACTGACCTCACCACTCAAATACAAAGTTCACCAATTACATCGAATACAGAGGTTAAAGGTCGGGTGACATCCAAATTTAAGTTGATTCCTGTTGATGTGCAGGGCTGCATACAGTTAATGTTTTTGTTTTGTTATTCAGACATCTTAATATATATTTCATAGATTTTTAAATATTTTGAAAAGACCTGCTAAGCTCCACCCTGAAATAAATGCTCCATATCTCATTCATCTGTGACATAATCTGTCAATCATTGGTGAGCTAACTAGAGAAAGTGGTATTTAACTTCCCCCAGTTCAGCACATGCTCACAAAATAATTGCATTCTTTAATACAATACCTCCCCATTACCTTTCTTTTCCTGGTGATGTTACAGCACGTCTGCCATAGCAACTCCTAAGTTGGTATTGTATGGTCTATTTTAAACATGTTGTCAGCTCTGGTAAATTTACATAACATATTTTAAAACATATTTTAAAATCTATGAAATATATTTAGGTGTTTGAATAACAAAATATGATTTGTATGGAATATAAGTTGCAACAGTAATCAACTTACATTTGGATGTCACCCGACCTTTAAAGTTAAGCTTGAGCTCTGGTATAGGAATCGTATGTTGAGAGAACATGGCTATAATTCATTCTAGATTGTGTATCCTGTAGTAGATTGATTGTTTGAACTAGTAAAATAAAAATAAACTCACATAAACTTGCTGGAAATCATCTTCAATAAGAACCACAAGTCTCATTTGCACATAGTAATCTGTGTTTTAATAATAAGCACATGGTGTCGGGCCCTCTTACCTTGATTTCCTCATCTTTCTATGCTCATTACTCAGCCCCTATAAATGTACTACAAAAATCGTTTATAGGTACGTGTCATTTATTTGTAATCTTGAACATTCAGTGTAAATTGTGTTGGCTTCTGTGAGAATTTATTTTCTATCATTACCAGAACTAAACCTCACCCCAATGAAAAACCTCAAATATTCTGAGAGATGTATTATGTTCTTGCCCATTGATCTACACAATTTCTCACCTAGTACACGAGAGAGGCATAAAGCAAGAAAAAATGTACAGTTTCTCAGCACGACATGGGCACCTGCCTACTATTATCCTTTGTACTACAATTGCCAGAACGCAAATTGCATAAATAAGTTGGTGCTCTTCAAGGGACACTCTCCCTGGGTGAAGGTTTTTCATAAATGAAATAGATTTGTCAACTACTATATTTTAGTATTTTCAAATGAATTGTTACAAATGTCCCTATTATATATTTTTCAGCAAATATAATTTCTCATATATCTTCTCAGTTGTGGTTTTTCCTCATTAAAAAGTAAAGGTTTTGTTATTGTACATCAAGGGGTAGGAATACATCTCAGATTCTTTGGGGTGAGGATTGGAAGCGGAAGCGTGATCATTCAATACTAAGCTTTGGTTAAGCTACCTCATGGAGCTCAGTACTCTCCTTTAGAGACATGAAAGTTCTCCTTGAAATCTTTCAAATGTATAATAAGTGAGCATTAGCAGACAGAAGAGGAAAGGGGGGGGGGGGGGGATGTCGGACAAGTTTGCCGACACGCTTAATGATCAATTTATCACAAGATCTGAAATAAATGTCCAAAGATGTTTTTTTCTTCTATGTTTTTGATGAGAGGGAAGAATTATGGGTCCTTTATTTCCATAATATTCTAATGGTGCCCCGGGACAGATGCATGGAAAAATGTTCGTTTTTTTTTTCTTTCATTGAAACGGTTAAACGAACCCTATCACATTATTCACTTATCATCAATTTTAGTTCTTTTTTTTTGTTCCAATTTTACTTCTCATCCATCTCCTGCCGGCATGTCAAGCGGCAAGGGATATTTGGGCAGATATATGTTTATTTACTGTTACAATGATTGATGCGTAACCTTTTTACAAATTCCCAAATATGATATTTCTGCTCTCCATTCCGAATATATTTTACCGTGAATTCTGATATTGAAGATTAAACTTCAGTGCACGATGATACAAAAGTTAATGGGATCTTTCAAAAATATTATCGGGATAACCTGAGTTAAAGGTACTATGTCCCATTTGCAGGCCCAAAAAATGAAAAAGTTAAATTCCAACGGCATTTGAAAGATAATACTAATTTAGAACTTCCCTAAAAAAGGTGGTGCTTGAAAATGTCTTCAAGTGGGAAAATAACGACTATTAGTTGTCAAATCGACTTTAGGGCTATAGAGCCCTAAAGTAATAGTCTTGATTTTCAGACAATTGTACCGAATGGTCATACGTTTTATGCTGCGCAAAGATTCAATCAGTTTAATCTTGGCCATCACAAGAAGTGGGTTATTGATGTAGACAAATGCTCATGTACGCTTTACAACTCTTTTCATGTATGTTATTACCAAAGAAGAAAAAAAGCCAGTCAGTCACTTAATAGTGTCTGACAGTGAAGTCTAGCAAGTAAACGGGTTTCCTTGCATAATTTGAATATGAGGACACTGCTAACGTTTAAATTTCACAGATAGGACATACATGACATATTCATAATTCCTGCAAAGTTCTACAGCATTTGAGGTTGGCTGCAAAAGGGACATAGTACCTTTAAAGAGAAGTTTGAGTTCTGGGAAGAGGTGAAAAATAATTTGTCAGCGTTATCATTCTTATTATGCAAGTGTGGAAGAACATCAGATAAGACATGTTCCCTGAAAGGCAGGGCTCTTCAAAAGCCTTCATATTCTAAATATGTAATGTAACATCGTAAATCTCGGGGGTAGGATTTTTACGCCACGGGTTCGTGTAGTCCCATATACATCTTTCTGTGTACAGTGTTTGTAACTTTACCAAGACTTGGCCAAATTTTTTATCATTTTGATGATTCCAGAACCTTGCAATACACACAAATTCTTATACGCTAGATGATCAACCTTTTCTGGTCGATTCCACACCGTTTCTTTCACAATGCAATCGCATGACCAGAACTCAACTTCATCTTTAAGTATTATTCTGTTAACACAATACTGCCCCGCATTTGGGATTTTTGTAGCTACAGAAGCACATCGTGTTTTTATATGTAGGCGGGGAGAGCGCACTGTTGGAAACAAACAAATCCGAAGGTCTGGCTTGTAGGGGGGGGGGAGGGGTGTTTTTTTTGTTTTTTTTGTTTTCCTTAAAAGGAATCATACTTTAAGAAAAGAAACGAGAAGACAAGCATATCGCTAATATTATACGACATGACGTGTATATACACAGTTCTGTATACGCATATTAAACTCTATACTATACTAGTGAGTGGGAGACGGATATCCTATATTTAGAGGATAAGTGTTATCCTATTACCGAGCTTTCCTTAAGCTGTAGTGTGAAGTGTAATTGCTGAATGAGATCAGAATAAAAGATAGGATGAGCTCCCCATGTACAATGTAGGTCGGGTCAGTGGCGTAGCCGTGAATCCATGCAATGAATGGGTACATTCATACTCTTCTCTCTTTTTTTTCTTCGGGGGTGGGGAGTTGTGGAGGGCGGGACGGGGGCACCAATCTTACTAGGTGGATGAGATTGGAATAACGAATGTTACTGTGTCTGGATGATGGTGTGGAAGGGGACACAATTGCCATTTCCACGTTTGTTGCCGTATCAGTTGAGGGCCTGGGATAGGGGATTACGACACCATCCCTTTACATATAAAATGATACAACGTTTGTTTGTATTCATCTTCTTTCTCTGTCTCATTTTGTTCTCGAGGTAAGGCTTACGAGTAATTCCTTTCATAATTAGAAGCGACGATTCAATGACCCAAAGAGAAATTGTACAATTCTGCTCGCTCAAGAGTTATTTCATAAACTGGAAAAATGTAGTTCATGAGGTCAGGGGCGTCTCCAAAGGGGTGTGGGGGTGTGGGGGTGCGACACACCCCACCCCCCCCCCCCACTTGTCAGGATATTGTCGGTAAAATTGCGCTGCCGTCGGGAAAAAGGGAAAAGGGGGAGGGAAAAGAAGAGAGGGAAAGTGAAAGAAAAGAAAAGAAAAGAAAAGAAAAGAAAAGAAAAGAAAAGAAAAGAAAAAAAGAAAGGAAAAGAAAGGAAAGAAAGGAAAAGAAAGGAAAGAAAGAAAAGAAGAAAAAAGAGTAAAAAGAGAAAAGGGAAACAAAAGAAACGGGGGATGAAAGAGAGGAGAGAGAGGGGAGGTAAGAGCCTGAGAGAGGAGGAGTGGGAGTAAAATAGAGAGGGTTTTTTGGGGTGGAGCAAGAAAGACACGGGTAAATATGTTGCTGTGTCGGGTCAGCTGTGTCGGTATTCTTGCTCGATCCTTGTGTACTACAGTGTGAGTCAAAAAAAACTTTACACCTAGAAAAATGCTAATAATTTTAAGAATCATTTATGAAAAGTAAATTATTATACACCATATGAAAGAGTGTTTAATCCCAAATCGTTTGGTACCATTTTGGGTGGCATGTGTTCACGCTTGGATAAATAGGAGGCATTGTTTGCGAGAGTGCAAAAATCGACTTGCGCCAAATAATGCTTATGTGATGTTTGAATAAAACAATTAGGATTTCGGTATTAATTCGGTCTTTGCAGATCCAAATAACATCCCTACCAAAATTAATCATGTCACACATATCAAAACACACACAGAGTCACACTCAATAAGTCACACAAACACACGCACACGCTCGCACATACACACACACACACACTCGCATAGCAAATTTAGATGTGACAGTTTGGATCGGCCTTCTTGGAAATGGAAGTCTTCTTGGACCCTTCTTCTTTGAACAGACAGTGAATGGGGAGCGCTATCTAAGAATGATAGATGATCAGGTTGTCCCGGCTCTGAATCAGATGGCACGATTTAGGCGTCAGAGAAACGGTCCTTTCATGGACCTTTGGTGGGCACAAGATGGTGCCCCTGCTCACAGGACAAGGATTGTGATGACCAGGTTGAGAGAACTCTTCGGGAACAGGATCATCGCTCTGAAAGAACCTGTGGAATGGCCACGTCGATCCCCGGACCTAACACCGCTTGATTTTTTCGTCTGGGGTTACCTCAAGTCTCAGGTGTACCAGAGCCCACCTGCGAACCTCAACGACCTACGAGAGAGGATCAGGATTGAGAGCGAAGCACTTGGGAGAGACAGGCGCATGCTTCGTCGAGTGTTTAAGGAGATGCTCCATCGCGCTAGAAAGTGCATCGAAAGGGACGGAGGTCATGTCGAGGAGTAGATGAACGGACAGTTACTTGCTTGTCACAAATGAAGCTTCAAAGGATCCATGATGATAAGCATTTGAATTAACATTATCATCATAATTATGATGATCGTTAACAATTTGAAGATCAAGTAAAAAATAAAGTATTTTACTCCAAATGAACACCATTATCATATGTTTGTGTGTGTGCGCGTGTGTGTGGGTGGGGTGTGTTAGTGTGTGTGTTTCATATGTGCGTGTGCGTGTGTGTGTGTGTGACTTTGCTACTGAAAAAAGCATCTGCAATGCATCTCATTTCATACATTCAATTCATTCTCTCACTTTAATACTTTGGTGCAATTCGATTTTTGCACTCTCGCAAACAATACCTCCTGTTCATCCAAGCGTGAACACATTCCACCCAAAAATGGTACCAAATGATTCAGGATAAAACACTCTTTCATATGATGTATAATACTTCACTGTTCATAAATTATTTTTTAAATTATTAGTAATTTCCTAGGTGTAAAGTTTTTTTTGACTCACACTGTATATCAATGCAGAAGTTTGAAGTGGTGAGATGTGTATTGTCGGTCGGCCGACAAGTTTTTTTTTTCCTACGAACTGTGACTTTTTATCCGCTGTGACGACTTCGAAAGTGACTACAACTACAATACTTGTATTTTCTAGAAGTTTACCTTTCCTATAATATCAGCTAAAGAAATCAGAGGTTTAAAATTTTCGGGGAAACTAAATTCAAACAAGGATTAAGAGTCAACAACGGTACGACGAATCGTCTTCCTTTCTCTACATTTTGATAAAACGCCAAAAATTCCGCGCTTTGCGCGGGAGGGGAAAACTTCATTTAGACGAGTCAAGAACGGTACAACGAATCGTCTTCTTTTTCTAATAATTTAAGGAAACGTCTAAGCTTCCGCGATTCGCGCGGGAGGGGGAAAAACTGAATTCAGATAAGGATTAAGAGTCGAGAACAATACAACGAATCGTTTGCTTTCTCTTATAGATTAAGGAAACGTAAAAGCTTCAGCGCTTCGCGCGGGAGGAGGGAAACTGAATTTAGACAATTAGGGTTAAGAGTCGCGAACGGTACAACGAATCGTCTGCTTTCTCTAATAATTTAAGGAGACGTCAAAGCTTCCGCGCTTTGCGCACGAGGGGGGAACTGAATTCAGACAAATACGGCTTATTAAGAGTCAAAAACGGTACAACGAATCGTCTGCTTTCTCTAAAGAATTAAGGAAGCGTCAAAGCTTCCGCGCTTCGCGCGAGTGGGGGGAGGGGGAAACTATATTCAAATAAATAGGGCTTTAATAATAAGAGTCTAAAACGGTGCAACGAATTGTCTTCTTTCTATGATAATTAAATCAAACGTCTAAGCTTTTCGCGCTCTGCGCGGGAAGGGGGAAACTGAATTCAGACAAGGATCAAGAGACGAAAACGGTACAACGATTCGTTTGCTTTCTCTCATAATTTAAGGAAACGTAAAAGCTTCTGCGTTTCGCGCGGAAACTGAATTCAGACAAATAGGGCTTATTAAGAGTCGAAAACGGTACAACGAATCGTCTGATTTCTCTAATAATTTAAGGAAACGTCAAATCTTCTAGCGCAGGAGGGGGAGAACTGAATTCAGATAAGGATTAAGAGTCGAGAACAGTACACCGAATCGTCTGTTTTTTCTAATAAGAAACTGAATTTAGACAAGGATTAACAGTCGAGAACGGTACAATAAATCGTCTTCTTTTCCTAATAGTTTAAGGAAACGTCTAAGCTTCCGCGCTTCGTGCGGGAGGCCTATCACCCATACCCCCCTGATGAGCGCGCTCTTTAAGTGATTCGCTTGCTCACTAACGCCCTCCCTATAATAAGATACTAGCTCCGCGCCTGCATTAATATATATAGCTGTGATGCTAACTAAGTTGATGAAATAATTCGTATATTTATGTCGTCGAGGAAAATGACCATTTGCGCACACGCAAGTATAGATAGTCCATAGGAAAAACAATTTAGCCTTCGGCCCCGGGTTTATACGGTTAAAAAAGCAGTCGATTTGATTTGGTGTCTGTTTTACGCGGTTACGTTATTCCCTATGAAAAATATTAACATTCTGTTATCTTCTCTGAGATAACTCGCAAAGAAAGCTTCTGTAGTAAAGTAAGCTACAGAGCAAGTTGTCGGTATTGCCCTTATCGCCAGCATTAACCCATCGTTTCAAGCAGAACAGAACTTTGTCTTGCATATTCCGCTTGATCGATTTCCCAAGCAACGGTCAACGAATTGGACGTAATATTGAAGAAGGGTCAAATATTTACAGGACAGCGAAAGTCAAGGACAAGTATTTTTACCTAACCAACCGTATTATGTAGGCCTTTGGTTACATATTGATTTTGCTAAGTAAACAAACAAATCCACGTTTACTAGCTTGTATTATTCATAGGATTCTAATAGCGTAAAAGTGATAATAGCAAAATAAACATAGTATTATAATTTTAAAGAGGGAACGTTGCAAATATGTTTTGTAATTCTATGATCCGTTCACCATCCCAACCCTTCTGTGCTCACTGTAGACTTGTTTTGAGCGTCCTTTCCTTTATATTCATCTCCTTCTGTATATCTATCTCGTATGCTCTGTATCGTATACTCAAGGAAACATTATCCTCCCCACTTTAACAATTTCTTTCTCTCTTGTCGACCCCCCACCCCCCCCCCCCCGCCCCATCTGAAGTTTGTCGTAACAAGAAGATTTAGAGCTGACCCTCTCTTTCTTCTCTCCCCAATCGATTTAGAGAAACACTATATTTAATCTTTCCTAATTATTTCATATTAATTGCAATGACGACCTTCGTCATTGCCTTGTTTTCGTTCACATTCTGCCCCATTAATATTCTCCTTTTCCTCCTTTTCCTTATCCTTATCCTTATCGTCCAAAAATCCCATTCGTTTTGCACGTAGTGCTTGTTATTCCTAGTTAGGTGCTTTCCTCATGTCCTTTTCCTTTCAAATTTCATAGGCATAGTCTCTAACATCTCATCAAGGTCACTACATTCTTCGATTTTCGAAATCACTCATGCATGACCGTCCAGGCGCCATTTTGTCCGTTTCTGGTCCATTTTAAAGGCCTTTCTTTCTTCCTTCCTATCTCCACTATCACAGATCCTACAAACTTCTAACAAATTCCTCTAGATAGTCTGAGAGATGTTCTTTCATCTGCGACACATGACTTGACCTTCAAAATGCCATCTTCATACTCGAAATTCAAATCTAAAACCGAATCCGTCAACAATCTCTCAAGTTCTTGAAAAATGGACCCCTAAATAATCTAAAACTGCCATAACTTTCTCATATAAATTCCGTTTTGTATTTAAATCTCACAGTATCTTTATCTCATAATTGCACATAGCCATGCCAAATTTCACGCTCCAATTGCTTTGCACAACATAAATAGCGCCCTCTAAAGTTCTGGGAATTGGCTTTCAGTCTGTGGCCGTATCTCCATAATGGCTTGGCAAACCCGTACCCTTTTTTGGATTTAGATACTTGAAGATATGCCCTTTCCAGCCATATACAAAATTATATACCCTATCACTGACCAAATTTGAGAAAATTGCCCTCCAAATTCGCCATTTTCAAGAAAATTGAGAAATAACTTCAACTTGCTCTAAAATGGCGATCGTTATACCTACATCAATGAAACTTTGCAGACATATGTATCCATATACGTGACAACTGTTTACCAAGTTTGGTAAAATTCGAATATGTCAGCGCAAAGTTATCGCCAAAAATGATGAATTTACTATGCATTACGTAATAGCGCGTTTAATGCGTGCAATACATTGCGCGAAGATAACAATGGTGTCAAACTGACCGCAATGAAGTGCCCTTTCGAATGATACCAAGTATAGTATATGTTCACACAGAAAATTGTGAATAAATCGCATTTGAACAAAGGTCACTACACGAATTCCGCCGAGTTTCCGCCCGAATCTAACACGTATCGTCTAAGACGTCATTTTTTCAGACTACTTTTCGCCCCCTAAACGTCCTTATTTTTCCTTGAAAATTTGCAGTGACATGCCGAGTTCCAATACGCAGGGCACCTCTTGGCCGGATTTCTGAAATTGGTCAAGGGGGCCATTTAAGACGCCATTTTGTCCTATACATCTATTTTACATCACGTGTTTCGATAGGATTATCATAGAAAAAAAAAGAGTGATTTACAATAACAATTATGAAATTCTCTTTCTAATGATACCAAATACGGCCCATAAAGAGACGCAAAAAGAGAGAGAAAAAACAATTTAACTCCGGCCATAATACAGATCCTGCACGTTTTCCGCCCATTCATTACACGCATTGTCTATGGGGCATATCGGGTTCACGCTTTTGGCCCCCAGAACGAACTTGATTGCAATGTCAAACATGCACCAAATCCCATTGGTTTGTGCACGCAGTGCTTGCGAGCCCTTTCTAGGTTCTTTCCCCTATCCCAATTTCTTTCAAACTTCGTAGGCATAGTACCATCCCATCAAGGTCACTGTTGATGCCTTTCTTTCGCCCTACCTATCTCCAATATCACAGAAGCTACAGACTTCGTGCAAATTGCTCTGGATAGTCCGAGAGAAGCTCTTTCGTTTGACACGTAGAAACACGGCGTCATTGCACGCACATCGTTCTGACACGATTGCATTTCTAGTTACACTCTCCTTGCAATGACGACCTTCGTCATTGCCTTGTTTTCGTTCTCATTATTAATTGCAATGACGAACCTTCGTCATTGCCTTGTTTTCGTTCACATTCTGCCCCATTAATATTCTCCTTTTCCTCCTTTTCCTCCTTATCGTCCGGAAATCGCATTCGTTTTGCACGTAGTGTTTGTGATTCCTAGTTAGGTGCTTTCCTCATGTCCTTTTCCTTTCAAATTTCATAGGCATAGTCTCTAACATCTCATCAAGGTCACTACATTCTTCGATTTTGGAAATCACTCATGCATGACCGTCCAGGCGCCATTTTGTCTGTTTCTGGTCCATTTTAAGGCCTTTATATCTTCCTTCCTATCTCCACTATCCTAGATCCTACAAACTTCTAACAAATTCCTCTAGATAGTCTGAGAGATGTTCTTTCATCTGCGACGTATGACTCGACTTTCAAAATGCCATCTTCATACTCGAAATTCAAATCTAAAACCGACTCCGTCAAAAATCTCTCAAGTTCTTGAAAAATGGACCCCTAAATAATCTAAAACTGCCATAACTTTCTCATATAAATTCCGTTTTGTATTTAAATCTCACAGTATCTTTATCTCATAATTGCACATAGCCATGCCAAATTTCACGCTCCAATGGCTTTGCACAACATAAATAGCGCCCTCTAAAGTTCTGGGAATTGGCTTTCTCTCTGTGGCCGTATCTCCATAATGGCTTGGCAAACCCGTACCCTTTTTTGGATTTAGATACTTGAAGATATGCCCTTTCCAGCCATATACAAAATTATATACCCTATCACTGACCAAATTTGAGAAAATTGCCCTCCAAATTCGCCATTTTCAAGAAAATTCCGAAATAACTTCAACTTGCTCTAAAATGGCGATCTTTATACCTACATCAATGAAACTTGGCAGACATATGTATCTATATACGTGACAACTGTCTGCCAAGTTTGGTAAATTTTAATAACGTCAGCGCAAAGTTATCGCCAAGAATGATGAATTTGCTATGCATTACGTAATAGCGCCTTTAATGCGTGCAGTACATTGCGTGCAGATGAAAATGGTGTCAAACTGACCGCAATGAAGTGCCCTTTCGAATGATACCAAGTATGGTATATGTTTACACAGAAAATTGTGAGTAAATCGCATTTGAACAAGGGTCACTATACGAATTCCGCCCGATTATAACACTTATCGGCCATGACGTCATTTTTTCAGACTACTTTTCGCCCCCTAAACATCCTTTTTTTTCCTTGAAAATTTGCAATGACATTCCGAGATGCAATACGCAGGGCACCTCTTGGCCGGATTTTTGAAATTGGTCAAGGGGGCCATTTAAGACGCCATTTTGTCCTATACATCTATTTTACATCACGTGTTTCGATAGGATTATCATAGAAAAAAAGAGAGTGGTTTACAATAACAACCATGAAATTCTCTTTCTAATGATACCAAATACGGCCCATAAAGAGACGTAAAGAGAGAGAGAAAAAACAATTTAACTCCGGCCATAATACAGATCCTGCACGTTTTCCGCCCATTCATTACACGCATTGTCTATGGGGCATATCGGGTTCACGCTTTTGGCCCCCAGAACGAACTTGATTGCAATGTCAAACATGCACCAAATCCCATTGGTTTGTGCACGCAGTGCTTGCGAGCCCTTTCTAGGTTCTTTCCCCTATCCCAATTTCTTTCAAACTTCGTAGGCATAGTACCATCCCATCAAGGTCACTGTTGATGCCTTTCTTTCGCCCTACCTATCTCCAATATCACAGAAGCTACAGACTTCGTGCAAATTGCTCTGGATAGTCCGAGAGAAGCTCTTTCGTTTGACACGTAGAAACACGGCGTCATTGCACGCACATCGTTCTGACACGATTGCATTTCTAGTATTCTTACTTCTTCTTATCGTCCGAAAATCCCATTCGTTTTGCACGTAGTGCTTGTCATCACTAATTATGCCCTTTCCTCATGTCCGTTTCCTTTCAAATTTCATAGGCATAATCTTTAACATCTCATCAAGGTCACTACATTCTTCGATTCTCGAAATCCCTCATGCATAACCGTCCAGGCGCCATTTTGTCCGTTCTGGTCAATTTTAAGGCCTTTCTTTTTTCCTTCCTATCTCCACTATCCTAGATCCTACAAACTTCTAACAAATTCCTCTTGATAGTCTAAGAGATGGTCCTTATCGGCGACGTATCACTTGACCTTGAAAATGCCATCTTCGTACTCAAAATTCGAATCAGAAACCGACTCCGTCAAAAATCTCTCAAATTCTTGAAAAATGGACCCCTAAATAATCTAAAACTGCCATAACTTTCTTATATAAATTTTGTTTTGTATTTAAATTTCACAGTATCTTTATCTCATAATTGCACATAGCCATGCCAAATTTCACGCTCCAATGGCAATGCCAAACATAAATAGCGCCCTCTAAAGTTCTGGGAATTGGCTTTCTTTCTGTGGCCGTATCTCCATTATGGCTTGGCAGACCCGTACCCTTTTTTGGATTTAGATACTTGAAGATATGCCCTTTCCAGCCATATACAAATTTATATACCCTATCGCTGACCAAATTTGAGAAAATTGCCCTCCAAATTCGCCATTTTCAAGAAAATTGTGAAATAACTTCAACTTGCTCTAAAATTACGATCCTTAGACGAACGTCAATGAAACTTGGCAGACACATGTATTCATATACGTGACAACTGTTCGCAAAGTTTGGTAAAATTCTATTATGTCAGCGCAAAGTTATCGCCAAAAATGATGTATTTACTATGCTTTACGTAATAGCGCGTGTAATGCGTGCAATACATTGCGCGCAGATGACAATGGTGTTTAACTGACCGCAATGAAGTGCCCTTTCGAATGATACCAAGTATGGTATATGTTCACACAGAAAATTGTGAGTAAATCGCATTTGAACAAGAGTCACTATACGAATTCCGCCGAGTTTCCGCCCGATTATAACACTTATCGGCCATGGCGTCATTTTTTTCAGACTGCTTTTCGCCCCCTAAACATCCTTCTTTTTCCTTTAAAATTTGCAGTGACATTCCAAGTTGCAATACGCAGGGCACCTCAAGGCCGGATTTTTTTAATTGGTCAGGAGGGCCATTTAAGACGCCATTTTGTCCTATAAATCTATTTTACATCACATGTTCCAAAAGGATTATCATAGAAAAAAGAGAGTGGTTAACAATAACAACCATGAAATTCTCTTTCTAATGATACCAAATACGGCCCATAAAGAGACATAAAGAGAGAGAGAAAAAACAATTTAACTCCCGTCATAATACAGATCCTGTACGTTTTCCGCCCATGCATTTACACGCATTGTCTATGGGGCATATCGGGTTGACGCTTTTGGCCCCCAGAACGATCTTTATTGCAATGACGAACATGCACCAACTCCCATTGGTTTTTGCACGCAGTGCTTGCGAGCCCTTTCTAGGTTCTTTCCCCTATCCCAATTTCTTTCAAACTTCGTAGGCGTAGTCACTACCATCCCATCAAGGTCACTGTTAGGGTCTATCTTTCGCCCTACCTTTCGCCCTACCTATCTCCAGTATCACAGAAGCTACAGACTTCGTACAAATTGCTCTGGATAGTCCAAGAGAAGCTCTTTCGTTTGACACACTGTAGGAACAGGGCGTCATTGCACGCACATCGTTGTGACACGATTGCATTTCTAGTTTCATTCTCCTTTCGTTTTATGTCTCTCTTTTCCTGCTTTCTCAAACAAATTATTGCTATCCTTCTGTCTTTGATTCAAAATGTTTTCCTCCTTTCCAGAATCTCTATTCAATGTTCTCCACCATATCCAACACCATTGTCCTACAATCATTAACTCACTTTCATCAGCACTTGAACTAAAGCATAACCGTCGCCATGTTGACACCACGTAATACTAAGTCACTACTCTCACCATAGTAATATTACTATACCATTACTCATCTATACTATTTCTCATTCACCATCATCATTATCGCAACAACAGTGGTATCAGTCACGACCAGTACACTGTGAAAAGGTTGGGCAATATTTTCCAACACTTTGCCAATAGTCAACCCAACCATCTATAGGGCAATATTTTCGTATTTTGCCCAACAGTTGGTCAAGATTTTCCCAACAAGTGGGCTACCGTAGTCGGGCAGTTGAATGGTCATATCTTTGCCCAAATTTTAGTCGAAATACGAAACAATTATGCACGTGTGAAGTAGGGTACTTACGTTTAACAATACCAATGGGTAAAATATTGCCCAATAGATGGTTGGGTTGACTATTGGCACAACGTTGGGCAAAGTGTTGAAAACATATTGCCCAACCTTTTCACAGTGTAGTAAGTTTCCACTACCAAGAGAAATGTAGTTTGTTGCTATTGAAATTAACGTCCATAGGCATAGGGAGCAATTATTTTACCAAAGAATATAATTACAGACAAGCAAACAAAAATAGTATCACTGCCACGAGTCTGGCGTCATTATTCAATCTTTTAATCGTCGGATCTCCGAAATATTAGTGACACGTGTTGGGTAAGCGCCCCGCCCCCACTCCCTTGATGGACATGCTCGACAATAGCAACAAAACGTCATTTTGTATGATAGGGGAAACCGATATTGGTTCTTTGATTCATACTTTCTTAATAACAGTACACGTCCACAGAGAACATGTGCATAACAAATATTTTACTTAAAATAGGAAACAGTTATTTGTGCAGTGTATTTTGTTACATAAAGTAATTTAAACATTAGTTTGTTGTGCATTCTACATTCGCAAACAATACATGAACTTTTGCATTTTATTGAAAATACAGACACACATCTGAGATCGTATGAATATTACTGTACATCACATTTATTTCACATTTTGGAGAACAAAATGAGCTATGCTTTAGAATGAACTGGAGGAACAATGAAAACTACCATTGTTCAAAACTTGAGATTAGTTTCGTGGTTTCGGGATAGACCATATACTACTGGTTTTCGTTTAGGACATTGTGCAAAAGGCTACAGCCCACGAGACCGACAGTACACCAGACCGAAAGCTCAGAAGACCGACAACCCATGAGACCGAAAAAGCTAGCACTCTTGGCCTTCTGACAATATTTTTGAGAGTTCACATGACCGACGGCTTACGGGATCGACACATTTGTTTTTCTTTATGTGTACCTTTGTTTTGTCGGTCTTTTGGCATGTCTGTCTCGTTGCCCGTCATTTTTGCAGAATTTGTCACGTTTCTACATTTCTAAATTACTTGATCAATATATTTGTGTTATTTCGGTCTCGTGTGATGACGGTCTTATGGGCTATCAGTCAACTGGGATGAACTCGTGCAAAAAAATGAAATTTGCCGAAAATTTCCAACACGGCCCCTCTCTTTATTTCTAATTACTTTTGGTCCGTCAGATTTGTACCAGATATAATATTGAGGTTTATTATCATTTGTAACCGGTTGTAAAGAGATGAAATGTTTACCCATTGTTGTAATCAAAATAAAAGGAAATCTGTTCACAATAATTGAGAAATAATTTGAAAAATCCACGTTTTCGAATAAGAAATTTCCATTCAAGGTTCAACGTAAATAACAAAATTAAATACACTGTTTGAAGCTAAATGAGAAGGTCAATCCTAACATAAGACAACTACCCTTATTTATATCATCCTTGAATAATTATTTGTTGTATCTGGATTACCAACTATCGTTAAAACATGGTGAATTAAAGTCCCTATATGCGTCATCAAAGAGGTTTGGAAATTGTTGACTTGTTAAATATTGCAGTATACAGTGCATAATAAATACATAATCCCAATCCTACAAGGTACTCATTTACCAGGGTCACCTGGATCGAATGTGGCTGATAATCAAGTGCTTTTTACAGGACATTTTAATTCCCGATTTTGCGATGTCCGGTCAGGTGTTTAATCCACTAGACCACACCATCTGTATCAAGAATACGGGATGGGAAATGACCCAACTGCATGATAACTACCCCTAGACAAGTAACCCGTATGAAAGAAGTTACCCATGTTATTCTGTCGCTAGTATGTATATCAGTAGTAAATGTCCGGGTTATAACCGTCCGGTGGTAAATGTCCGGGCAGTAATCGTCCGGTGGTAGTTGTCCGAGTAGTAAAAGTCCGGTATTTTAGTTGTCCTATAGCACACTGTTGCCCATTAAGTTTTAACAATTTTGTAAAGCTCTTCAAAGAATAATTGTTACTCTATTGTTTATTATTGATAGAAAAGGTTTACTAATGTACAACTGATTTTGTTAATGTGTTTAACTTCTCACAGTTGCATTTTTAGTAATCAAGCTACTGTATTAACAATGTGAATGTGTATTCAAGGTTATAATATGATGGCAATGAATGATTGAACGTAGGAATGAATGAACGGTTTAATTTAATTTTATTTGGTATATTGCTCTTATCCTGTGTTATCTGGATTCCTTCTTGATCAACACCAATGTTGCTTGTAGTCATGTTTTTCTTGTAAAACAGTGAATGATCTTATTATCCCGAATGAAAATGCTTGAATGAATAACTGAATCCATTTAAGAAATAAATAATGTCTTCTTAGAACCAAATTTATCAAATTATATGATTCTTTAAATTGATCAATACAAAATATTATTCCAACATTATGGGCAACAGTTTCAGGTTGGTAAGTGTCTGAGATAATAGTCACGGGTAGTTCTAGCCTCTGTCATGTGGCCTATTAACATGCACAAGTGTACAGCGGGTGTAGTTGAGTTTTATATTTAGTAGTAATTATACCTTTTTCAAATAGATAAATTCAATATACATATATTTTTAGAAACAGGATATTCAAACATAAGAGGTGCATGGAAAAACGTAATCGGCCTTTAATATACAAAGGATTTTAAATGCATTGGTTAGCCTCTGAAAGTGTGCAAGAACCCCTACCCGAGACTTGATTCATTCTTCGAAAGTTAATTATTATAGTTGAGAATATAAAACACAATGTGGCTTTGCGAGAAAGAAATCTCAATATATCATGAAGAAAATCGCATTTGTTTTTGAAAAGTGCCGATACATTCGATAATTGTCCATGTTTTTACTTAATTGTGTAGACATTAAAAAGTGAATGCTAAATATATTACTCATTGCGGATATAGTATCGAAAATAATATCGCTAGTGATATTCGTTTGTCTCGCAATGTGGTCAATAAGGAATCTAAAAGTTCACGACGTTTCGTGCGCATCTGCAACACTTCGTCTGGTGATAATAACTATTGTAAGCAAGGGTCTTTTATACTCCAGCGGCCTGGTGATTGGTCGATCACCGTGTGCGTCGACCAATAGGCATTGTGCGTTATTGTTCTAATTATCGATCGAATTATGGACCGCTCCGCCGGTCCTCCCGTAGAGTATAAAAGACCCTTGCTTACAGTAGTTATTATCACCAGACGAAGTGTTGCAGATGCGCACGAAACGTCGTGAACTTTTAGATTCCTTATTGACCACATTGCGAGACAAACGAATATCACTAGCGATATTATTTTCGATATTAAAAAGTTAGTCTGCAATTAATAACAAATTCGGAGCAATCTTAATTCGAAAAACAGAAAGACAAATATATTCCCAACATAAACAAAACAATTCAAATTGGCATGATGATGTGTTTCTTGATCATAGACCTTTTTAAAGTTTACCCTCATACATTTAATTACCTTACAAGACTAAAGTTCCCAACCCAAAATTTTACCAGTAATTCATGATACAAATTAATTATCCACACTGGAAAAAGTCCATCGTATAAACTAACAATTTACATTGTACGTCTCCTACAAAAGCATGATATTCAAACATTGATACCAATTAACACACAACATAAATACATAAATAAAAGTGCACGATATTATGTCTTGATAGCAAAAAATACACACTCAACTCCTAATTTCAATTTTGCAAAATCCTTATGTACATTTCTATACAATATGTATATAATATACATTGCTAGAGTTAATGACTCTCGATTATTTTGTACACATTCTTTTGTACTTAAAGATACAAATGAATATTTCTCCTTTTTATACAAAAATCAAACTACTTTTACGGCGAGGTTCTTCGGATACATACTGACTTACATTGTAGATAAAAGATACAGCTTTGAATTTTTGCGATTTATTTTTGGTCTTTAAAACAGTAAATAAAAAAAGGTTCTATAAAAAAAAGTATCTTCATTCTAGCTTCTTACGCTAATTGGTCCTTTATGCGCATTATTACATGCATATTTATTTCCACGCTTCTTTGAGAATGCAATTTATAAGGGGGGAATCTGGTTTCAATATATAATGTCTATTTTCGGCAATTAACCGAGTCAATCATAGAACATGCTCAAAAGTTTCTTAACCCAACACTTTTTTTAAATGATGTTATTAAACCACAGTCGCTACACTCTGAACTTTATTTGCTGCCATCTAGAGTCGGACATGTGATAAAAACAAATTCACTGTGCCGACGCACAGAAGAAAGATGTACATATAATTGTCTATATTTTCTGTATCTTCTTACTAATTACTTTGTATTCGAAGGAATACAATACAGCACATGACGTGTATGCAATATCCTTGTGACTATAACTGCTTTTATTATTGTATTCCAATTAAGAATTGTAATTAATCAAAAATATATACTTCTAAATATTTGCTCCAAACCTGTTCAAACGTTTAGAATTGAGATTGCAATATATATTCAGAATTCACATTGTTCACGCTGTTTTAAAAGTTAGCCGTTTAATATAAAAGCAATATAAATCACAAAGACACACACACATATTATCGGAACACACATATACTTTGTAAACAATAAATAAACAAGCGCCAATAACATTTAAGAAACCACGCAAACAATTGAATGAAGTGCATTTTGTAACGTTCCAAAGCCAATCTGATTCAAACTTTAAAGATTGTCGCCACCGCTGACTTCATGATTCTCGACGTTCATTTCAACGAGGTTTGGTTGGTCAAAACATTTGTTGTTATCGACGCCATATTGTCACGATGTTGAAATTCTCCACAAGAACTCTTCCAACTCCATTCCCTGAATATGTTGACTTCAATATTTCAAGACATTTCGCTTTTAAGACACCAATCGTTTAACTGTTCAAAATCCAGTCGTTCCTGGTCCAAATCAGGAGTCTTTTTCATATTCAATCGAGCAGTCATGACTTTTTGAAAATATATATCTTTATTTGTGCCGTTTGATACTTCACACTTCAGTTTGTGTATGGATAGTCTTCATCTCAGACGGTGACTGTAATATATTCGAATCCTCCGCTGCTGATCCGGGGTTTGGTGCTTCGTGTCGGGTTGATCTGAAAAGATTTGTGTATGATTGAAAGGAACAATGGGCCTGATGAAGATGATTAGAAGAACATAATTGTAAGTAATGATAAAAGAGATGACGATGATTTTTATTGTAGTTTAATTAGCCGATGTTGATAATAATGGTATTATAAACAGAGAAATACGTAAAAGATGGCATGCAAGATAGCAATTGTGGTTAGAATGAAGATGATAAGGTAGATGAAGTTGATATGGATGGTGATGGTGATGATAATAATGGTGATGATAATAATGGTGATGATAATAATGGTGATGATGGTGGTGGTGGTGATGGTGGTGATGATGATGATGATAATGATGATGATGGTGATGATGATGGTGATGACGGTGGTGGTGGTGGCGATAATAATTGTTATTGGGACAAAATTAGCAGGAAAATGATGATGAAAGTGGATCAGATTATGAAAGAAAAAATACCATTATTATTACGAATCTTACAAATGAAAATCTCTATCAACCAACATTACTTTTAATCGGAAGCATCATCAGATGATTCACTATAATACCAGTCAGAAACCGTTAACATTTTCACACCTAGCAAAAACTTTAAAAGTATTTGAAAACTCATATGCGCCCCTATCCATAAACCTATGCCCAACCTTCAACCCAACAAAACCATGATATTTGACAATATCAAGAGCGGAGAAAATATCCACGGACGTTTTATTTCTACCAAATGGTTTCTTAAAAAGAAAAACCAATGAAATGGAATATGTAGAATGGGAAGGGGTGAAGGAGGGAAGGACTTACCTCTGATGTTGAGGTAATCATCGATGTCCTTCTCGGCCCCATCGGATCACGGTAGTTCCTCCACGTCGACCACTTCCTCCTCAGAACCATTCGAACCTAGGACCCAATCAGCAAAATATTAGATTATTAAGAGAATATGTAAATATAATTAAAGAAACCCATGTATTATAATTGAAGGTGGTGAGAAATTGTGAAAGAGGGAGAGAGAGAAAGAGGGAGAGGAGCAACGATGTATTGAAGAGTATAATGAACAAAAAAAAACAGGACGAAGAAGAAGAAGAAAGAAGGAAAGAAAGAAAGGGGGAAAATGGAATGAGAGGATGATGATATGAAGAGGAGAGAGATATATACCGATAGAGAGGGAAAGAGAGAGAGAGAGAGAGAGGGGAGAGAGAGAGAGAGAGAGAGAGAGAGAGAGAAAGAAAAAGAAGGGAAAAAAAGGGGGGGGGGGGACATCGAGCAAGCGAGTGGCCTACATGTACAATTATTGTACGTGCTTCTCATCTATTATCCGTAAATAGCGCCATCATCTGTGTCCCGGCGTATATAGTTAAACAGTTATAGGTCGGAACAAATGTAATTCATATTGTCAACCGACAAGATTTGTAATTTTAAATACTATTTTACACATCATGATTAAACACTAAATCTTAATTTCATTAGCAGAGGATAACCTTATTCAGATTACTTTGGAGACCGAATCGGTCATCCTTTAAGAATAGAAAGAAATTACCGACTGGTTCACCTTTTTTCGGAACACGACGATTTTGTCCCTATTAAAAAAAAATGTATATATTTTGTGTCCCCTGGAACCAGTCCAAACTAATCGTACCTCTCGATTTAAGAAGCAGTAAAGTAGAGCGACGAAGAATCCCTGAAATTCGGCAAAGAATCTGAATACAAAGAGACAGATGACGATAACTGCCCGGCTATCCTTGGCCGTAGCTTCGGGGAGGACCCACAACAAGTTGACTATCCCAAGTAAGGGCAGTAAAACGATTGCGGCCTTGACAGCTTTCCTGCACGAAAGGTTAGACATGATGGATGTAAAAAGAAATGACACTGACATTAATTTTTGAGATATTTAATGTTATTTTCATTTAGAGCCTATATACACTAGTATGGTCAGGAGGGATTATACCTCCCTGCGTGGTTACTGACAGGGAGTTATATGATCAAATCAGCTCTCAATTTAACATATGAAAAAGGGGACCATGGGGGACCAGCGGGTACCGCTTAGAAATAGTTTGATATATAGAGGGCGCAAGTAGCTAAAAGTAGTGCAGTACCGCTTAAATTGATTAGTTAATTTCATGGATTTTCAAATAACTACTATAATCTTAAGCACTATTTCATCGAACCGCTCGATTGCTACATACATATAATTAACTTACAAGTAGATATGGGGATGACTAATGGCCGAAATTTGTAGAGGATGTAGCACTTCTTTCGACCGAATATTGAGGCTACATGTTTATTGATAATAATAATAATAATAATAATAATAATAATAGCCTAATAGTCCACTCCAAAATTTATTAAACCGAAACGGAAATTCTTTTTGCCCAATTGATCGTGAGCCCGGCAACCACTGAGCAGCGCCAGATCGACGTTGCTCTATCCCTTATTTTTGAACGCCAAACAAGGTAGCAACAACTCCCATCTATAGCACTTTAGCGCTATAGACTGTTATTTTATTTACAAGGACTTCACATTTATATTTGAACAATACAAAACCGAAAGTGTAAGGTGACATGTAGTGCATACCAATACATGTTATAAACTAAATGTGGGCGGAGGAATATATTGGAATCTTTTTTTTTTAATCTAACAGGCCACGAACTATTATATGATAATAAACAAATTCCCGAATTTCTGGAAATCAGGCTGTCACTTCTCCTATTCATCTGTTCACTGAGCAATAGTCATTGCAGATATAATTTTGTCTCAGCCCATCATTCTAGGTTTGACATATCAATCGTTTCGTTGCATATTTATTCTTGAGTTGAACTGACCTGACTTGCTGAACTTCTCCGGAGTTACTCTCCCGTAATTTAGTGACCAGAATGCGCACAATGTTTATGAGAAAGATGGCGTTGATCTGAAGAGTTGAACAAAAAAAGAAGAGAAGATAGAAATAAAGTCTCCTCTACTGTACCCACTTTAATACCTATGAATGTCAGCAATAATTCTTACCGACACCTCCCACATTATTAACCCCATTTGCTCGTCCATTTGCTCGTCATTTGCTCGAGTTAACATCTCATAACTGGTATCAACATTTAAAATCTTTAATGAAAATGGTTTGTTTTTTGTCTTCTTCTATAAAACCATTCTCCATTTCGTAAGATTCTGATAACACACTTTTTACCCCACATCTTCAGATAATTTGAGCTTTCAGGTAAACCTAATTCATTACGTCTTTAAGAAATGGGGGTGAGGGGTGGGGGGGGGGGGGTGGGAATGGAGGAATGTATTATGGTTTAGCTTTAATATCGGACACCCACCCCCATCCCCTTCCCTTGGAAAACATCACCACAGCCCATATAGAGTATTATGTCTAAATCTTTATTTTACAATCGTGACAAGAACTTTATCTTTAATCGAGGAATTTTAAAAGCATTCATTGTTCTATACCTAACACTATGCACAATGGTATAGTATTAGTTGATACTCGAAATTCGAGACATGGAAATGATGATATATTTTATGGACCCATGTACGACGTGGGGTAGTAAGGTTCATATTTCAATTATAAATCATTTGTGATAAAATGAATTTGGATTGCTTATCTTACAGACAATGTTCGCAAATAATGGAAAAAGTGTCGGCCTGTCTCGCTTTCTCTCTCTCGTTCATACTTGTTGTCTCCTCATCTTTTCTCACCATCCTTCGTCCCCCCTCTCAATCTCACCCTCCCCTCTATTTATCCTCTTCTCACTACATATCATCTTACTTGTTCACTCTCCCCTTTTCTTGCTACATATCTATTTCTCTCTTCCCCTCTCTCTTCCTCTCGCTCCACATGTTGTTTTCCTCACTCCCTTCTCTCTCTCCCTCTTGCTCTATATACCAGCCTACATCTCTCGCTCAATCCTTTTATCTCCCTCTCTCTCTCTAACCCGACCTGTCCCTCCCCCTCTCTGTCTCTATCTCTCTGTATCTCTCTCTCTCTATGTCTGTCTGTCTGTCTGTCTCACTCCCGTCATTCTGTCTTTCACTCACACCTCTTTCCTCGCCAATCTCTAATCAGTCAAGCTCTATTTCTTTGACAAGTTCAATAACCCTAAATGATCAAATTCTACCATCCACGTAATTTACGTGTTTATCACATTTTCTCTGTAAAAAATCATACCAATATTTCAGGGATTTTGGCAGAGGAGGCAGAGAGTGGGGGGCAAGTGGGGGGCAAGTGGCCAATCCCCACCAAAGAAGAAGAAGTAGGAGAAGAAGACGGAACTGGTAAGAAGTCCAACAAGATGGAACCTTGAATACCTGTTTAGTTTACTTTTGAAAAGAGCTGAACAATTGTATTATGACAATGTCTTGTAATTTTCTAAAATATGGGTAGGGACGACCCACTCCCCCCACCCCCGGTTCGGTTATCTTCCTTGGGGATGCGTCAACAATTTACAACAATGCAATAGTGCAAAATTAAGATATTTATTGACGTACCAGGAATCATGCTTCCCTTTAAAGGTACTATGTCCCATTTGCAGGCCAAAAAAATGAAAAAGTTAAATTCCAACTGCATTTGAAAGATAATACTTATTTAGAACTTCCCTAAAAAAGGTGGGGCTTGAAAATGTCTTCAAGTGAGAAAATAATGACTATTAGTTGTCAAATCGACTTTAGGGCTATAGCCCAAAAGTATTAGTCTTGATTTTTAGACAATTGTACCGAATGGTCATACGTTTTATGCTGCGCAAAGATTCAATCAGTTTAATCTTGGCCATCACAAGAAGTGGGTTATTGATGTAGACAAATGCTCATGTACCCTTTACAACTCTTTTCATGTATGTTATTACCAAAGAAGAAAAAAAAGCCAGTCAGTCACTCAATAGTGTCTGACAGTAAAGTCTAGCAAGTAAACGGGTTTCCTTGCATAATTTGAATATGAGAACACTGCTAACGTTTAAATTTCACAGATAGGACATACATGACATATTCATAATTCCTGCAAAGTTCTACAGAATTTGAGATTGGCTGCAAAAGGGACATAGTACCTTTAAATTCATTGAAAGAAGAAAAATCTCACAATCTTTCATAGTCCCAAATGATATGACATATTGCAGCAGAGAAAATTGAACCATTAGAGTTATTAAAAAACATCCCATCGGCTTTGATAATTGCTTTCAAGCGAAACGGCTTGAGGCAATGCCAAGTATTCTGAATTCTACATTGACAAATAATGGTTGATGTTTTCCAATTTTGATATTTTTCTAAATATATGATTATTTTCCTAGCCTGGAAAAAAGGAATATATTTTCAACAATAATCTAGGTTGGCCAAGGGGGATTTATGTTCTTCTTCTTCTTGTATTATGATGTTTTCAACTATCCAGTCAGATAATTACGTATTTTATTATCAAAATTGTTGAACTATAATGCAATGGCAGTAAGCAGCACTGTTTGGAACAAGATTCTGTTTCTGACCATATGTTTTAAAATTACTATTCGGATATGTTTCTGTATACTGAAAATGGGGTAAGTAAATAATTTATATACAAATAAATAAAAGAAAATTTTGATCAAATGGGATGCATCATATTTTCATGCTGAAAATTCTTCATTAAACTTGCATTTTGTTTGTAACCACGTTACCCATACACATTATGATGATAAAGCTTGGTTCGAATTTTCGGTTCTAGGACACCTACCCCCTGGACATCCACCCCCTCCCCCCTCCGGATAACCGCCCCAGTCTACTACCCCCTAGGATAACTTTCCCCCATGACAACTACCCCCTTTCGCAACCACCCTCTAGGACGACTACCCCCGGGACAACTACCCCCAGACAACTACCCCCTAGGAAAACTACCCAGGACAACTACCCTCGGACAACTACCCCTAGGACAACTACCCTCCGGACAACTACCACGGACAACTACCCCCGGATAACTACCCCCAGACAACTACCCCCTTACGACAACCATCCTCTAGGACACCTACTAGTCTGCAGGCACAGACCCTAATTTGACACTTTATCAACAAATCATTGTGCCTTGAGAGAAGTCTAGCCCAGCTACCTACTGGTTGTGTCAGTACATGGCCTATGGTAGTCTTATAGTGCAGACTCACTTTTACGACTGACCAGGGTTTGTGCTTGCAGACTAGACACCTACCCCCTGGACAACTATCCTAGGGGGTATTTATCCGGGTGGAAGTTGTCTGGGAGGTAGTAGTCCGGGGGTTGTTGTCCTGGGGAAAAGTCGTCCTAGATGGTGGTTGCCCTAGGGGGTAGTTGTCCTAGGGGGTAGTTGACAAGGGGTAGTTATCCGGGGGGTTGGATGTCCAGGGGGTAGGTGTCCGGATACGATTTTTAATTGAATAGTTTGATTTCAGAAGACTTACCGCAAGAAGAACATTTCTCGGAACCTCGATAAGACCTTTGAAAAACAGTGAATTAACATGTGGATACCAGCATCTGTAACAAAACATTATTCAATTAAAAATAGATTAAAGAGAGACAAATCTTAATATAACACGATCACAACTATTACTAAAATATCAACTCAAGGGCGATTTCAACACCCCGTTGTTTTAGTCCCAATAGATACCATGTTAGGATTTAGTTATAAGTTCTTGTAATTTTCGCCCATTTAGAACAAATAGATGGAAGGGGTATTAAATGAAAATACCTTAAGTTGATTTTTCAAAATTACTTATGATCGAGTTATATATTTGTCAATATATCCACTTTGTGATCAACTTCGGGCATTATAATGATAACACCAGGCACACCATAGAGACATGATAAATTAGAAAATAGATAATTACACAAAATGATCTCAAAATGAGATATATATATATATATATATATTTATAGGCCCTATATATACAAGCAAATATGAACGAAATAAAACAACATGCACAGACACACATAAATACAAATCAACGCTCCTATTAAACCGAAAATACGACTGAATCTTACTTTTGTTTAAGACATGCAAATACTTAGAATCTCTACTCCCTCGTTTACGAATTTGTCTTTAAAGTTGTTTTGCTAATTTGAATTCGTAAGTATTTAACTATAAAAAACTATTACAATATATATTTCTAAATCTGTTCCTGCAATCCGACTCCGTGTCTTAAGACCGTAATCCATTCTTGCTGTCGACGTATGCAATTTGAACCCCTAACTGTTCCATTTTAAAATACGCCGTCATTTATTTTAGTTTTTTTTTGTGTGTTTTGCTAATGGCATCAATACATTTATCCAAGTTTAAAATAAAACCATTTAAATAGGTGTTGACGATGGGATAGAAAATCCTTTTCATCTGAAAATCCTTTTCTAGACTAATACCAAACACGTATACACTGTAGTCCCATTAGTGCTAATTTGCGTCCCAGTCATTGTGAGTTTTCAGTATACGTTTTGGTAATTTTAGGTGCTTTTTCCGGCACAATCTCATGATTAATGTAAATTCTTGTCTTCAAATTAATCCTCCCGTAAGGAATAACAGGAAATGAAAACGATTGAAGATTCAGAACGAAAGTGTGTTTCCCTGTTTCACCCTCGGGCTGTAATTCCTTAACAACAAACAAGTACCATCGTGTGGAAGTATATTTTCTTTTTCCTTTTTTAGCCATCATGTTTATTTCTAAATTTAGACAGCTTGTAAAACGCCATTGTAATACCAAATAGATTGTTGAAGTGAAATTGTAAAGATGCACAGGAAATTACATTCGTTTGGACTTGTAAAGTTATATAAGAATTTAATCTGTGCTAAGTAATTGCCTACACTCGAATCGAGTGATTTTGATAGCTATTGGTAGACAATAACATATAAAGAAGAAAAAAAAAAATTATGAAAGTAATAACACTCACCGATTTCCATTAGTCATTTCCATTGCAATAGCCCATGCACTTACAAAGGGAATAGGGAACACTGTAAAAGAAAAAAAATAATGGTGAGGAAAAAAGAAGAAGAATGTCATCAATGTTTTTTATTCAATGCGTATCATTAGATTAAGTGACGTATTGCAATATTTTATATGAATCGCTTTTGAGTGTTCCCTGCAATTCAAGAAGTACATGTATACATATACATGATGAAGCACACTGACGATTCTCAAATGTTTTTCAGAAAATCTCTTCTCTATCTTCGTTCATCTGTCTCTCTATGGGCGTGTTCATGCTTCACTTTTTCTGGCCAGAATCAGGCATCTGTTACGCGTTTAGTTTAAAACACGGTTGCGTCTTAGCTCACTTTTGTAGAATCACCGAAAAACGGCGATCACGAACGCCGATCGTAAACTCACAAAAAGATGTAAACGCGTTTAAATGGGGTCAACGAACTGACCTCAAGTGGGTCCACGTAGCATGCACAGTGAAGGTCACACAAGGCCACACAAGGAGAATTGCCTGGATGAGCCAGAGAAGTAAGCATGAACAGTACACTGTGGAACTGCGATCACGATGAGCGTTTACGATGAGCGTTTCAGATCGCTCATTCTACCTTCAAAATCAAGCATGAACGCGCCCTATATCTATGCTATCCGAATCCCTCTTATACCTCTCTCTTTCCCTTCTCCCCTTTCCCTTTTGACCCCTTTCTCTCTTTCTCTCTGTCCGTCTCGATTTTACTGCTTTTCCTCGCTATAATCTGTTTAAAAGAAAAAATGTAACTTTCTTTTTTTCCTCTCTTTTCCCCCATTTCTTTTCTCTCTCTCTCTTTCTCTCAATCTCATTTTGCCTCCGGTCTCAATCCAGTTTACGATTTCTCATAGCAGTCTTTCTTAAAATCAATCTTGCTTGTCATCTGTCTAAACTACTCTATCTAACTCGTCTTCCTTGCACTTCTTATATCCTCAAGTATCATTTATAATTTTTCCCGTCTATTTTGAGGCAAAACATTCTCTAGCTAAACCCCCTCTGCGTGTGAATCGGCCGTATTGCTCGCCCTACATGCCCTAAACTCCAAATCAATTGACAGTTGGGAATTAATGTAGGGTAACATAATTGCGCCTAGAAATCGAAGCTGGGAGAAAGGAGGCGTCAATTCTACCGGATTATCGGGAAAATCATCTGTACTATGAAACGGTTTGTAAGGAGACGCCTCCAAACATCTCCCTCAATCAATAGAGATGGATAAAGTGTCCCCTCTGCACAAGGCACCATTCACTTGGTTCGAGTTACCAGAAGTGCCCTAAACGCCCCCCCCCCCCACTCCCCGCATGAAACTGAAATGTTGGGCATGAACATTCATTCCGTTGCTTTGCAAATCGAAATGAAACGTGAGTAAAATACAGAGGACCGTGAATATTACACCAATCGCACTTCATATGAACTTCATGTGAAATTTGTTATTGCAGCAATAAAGACTATTAAATACGTTGCAATTTCCTTTTTCTTTACTGAACAGGTAGCATTTTGGTAAATGCTAGTTTGTTGGAAAGGTCTCGAAAACGATTCGAAGATTAAATTCAGCATTCGAAGCGATTTAAAGAAATTATACCCGCAAAAGGTGTATCGCATTTCCAATTAATCATCGATAGGTGGATGAATAGCCTTCAAATAAACACCCCCATAGGTCTTGTTGCTGTCCGGCAAAATGGCGTCAGTGGACCGATTCCCTGCTAGTGTGGTACGGTATGTCACTGAAACCGCTCCCGTAGGACTTTTGTGCCAAAATTGATTTTTTGGCATTTTTGGATTGATTGGGGTCCAATCTATCAGAAATTGATGGGGTTCAAATTTTCCCGACCCTCAACCCCTCTCTGGGGGGGGGGGGGGGGGGGTAGTTTCCTATCATGTGACCCCCTAAAATTGGGTGTGTCATTCATCTAATGACTGGTTTCACAAAACTTGAGTTGTTTTCTAGAACTGTGATTATCCCTCAACAGCGAGAAAGGTAATTTGAAGACTTTCACTTGGATAAACCCTCTAACCAACCCATCCCCATCCCTACCCCACCCCCGTCAGCCCAATTTGCGTACCTTTGTCATTGTTCGGCCAGCTGTTTTAAGGTGTAGCACTTTTATTACCATTATCATAATTTACTAGCCCATTTCCAAACACAAAGAGACAGAAACAAACATACAAAAACCTTCATGTATACACATCTACCCCCCACACACACACATACACACCACTACACGTTTATGGCGTCAAACGTGGACGAAGTTTATTACTTGTGTGTGTGTGCATGGGTAATTGCCTGCAACCGCGGACCACTCCATAGAAAACTACATTCAACCCCGGACGTACCTGCTATGGGATGATAGCAGGTAGCGCGTTTTTCCCGCGCAGTCATCGAAGGGGGCGCTGTGACATTTCGCGATACACATAGAACTGATCCACTCGATGTTGGCTACACGCTGCGACATCTAATATTCAAACGCCCCCTACGTCGTAAATTTTATACGGCGAAAACCAGGATCGCAACCGTGGACGGTCCCCCATTGCAGGTACGTCCGCGGTTTGAGGGTAGTTTTCTATGGAAAGGTCCGCGGTTGATGGCGTTTTCCCACGCGCACGTTCATGCACACACACACTCACACACCCTTCCTCCCACACGCACATACTCACACACACCCAAACATTTACAGGCAAGTGCGCTCGCGCGCACACAGCGCGCAGACATTCTTAGGTAATTATGCTGCTCTGTGATCATGTGATCATTGTTTCCAGCTCTTCTGTGGTAAAAGTTATTTTGTTCCTTGGTCTTCGCAAGTTTGACAGAATAAAGACCCCTATTTTGCAGTATATTGCCTGATTTTCCAAGGTAAGCATAAACATATAGCCAATGGCAAATCTAGATTTTAAAATTTGTGATGTGGGTCTTCATTATCGGTTAGAGAAGAAGAAAATAAATTGCAAAAACAAGAGAGAACTTTATTACTCTTGATCAATCAATCAATTTAGATGGTTAAATTGACAAATTGGTAAACATTTTATGCATTGATATATATATATATATATATATATATATAAGATCATGGACCTATTACAGAAGGACATTCAACGTTATTATCTTTGATCCAATGAGATCCACCGCCTTCTGATTATGTGCATCTTAATGAGAACATTCAGCTGTTTTAACAATACGACTGCTCAAGCTTTGCTCAACCAAAGAGAGATCACAGTTTTAGTCAAAACTTCCTATCACCCTTGTCAATTGGACTGCCTCTTGCTATCCACTCTCGAGTTCGTGACAAGAACCTTGTTCAAAACCTTTCAGAAGTCTACATTGGAAGTGACTATCACAAGATACTTGATCTAGAAAAGAGAGTTGAGCAGTCAGTTCTTCAACGAATGAAGGATGCTGGGGGGGGGGGGGGGTTGTCTTCCTGATTTTGTCAAGAAGGGTGTGAACATCTGGTTTGCCATTGACAAAATTGATCTCTTGGAAGACACACCCACAGGGCAAGGAACCTTTCACGGGACAGTGGTTGTAATCAACCAACAGGCTGTAGATGGAGAGCCAGTGAATCAACCACTTGTCATACCCGAGAAACTTTCTTCGCAAGACCTTCTAGCATTTGAGATGAATGTGCTTCCAGAGCCAGTCATCAGAACTAGCCCACTGAGATTTCAGGCCTACAAGAAGAGGAAACAAAATCTCATTTCTCAAGAATTCACTCATACCTGGGCTCTTGTGAACTACCTTACAACAGATGACAACGGAGAAATCATCCAAACTGAACCTCAGCTGCAAGATGAAGAAGCCCAGCGCAGTGGAGAGATGCCAAGTGATACAGAGTCTACAAATGATGAGGAAACTGAGCCTTCTAGCAACAAGGGGGAAGCTGGGTCTTCAAAGGACAGAGAGGAAACAGACTCTGTCGTGATCATCAAAAAGCAGGTGAAGAAATCAGATAAACTAGCAAAGAATGATGTTCTTCCAACATGGGCTGCAACTAGGTCCTTATTGTTGTCTCAATCCTCTCCCGCTAGCACGCCTACAAACACAGCGGTGGTTGCCCCATTATTCAAGACATCGCCAACTGATTATGGGACCCTCTATACTGTTCTTCGGTTATCCCAGGGAATATCTGCGACTGTTGTTGGCCCTCACAGAAAGACATTGATAACGCTAGATCTCGATCTTTACTCCCAAGCGTTGAAGATTCAGCAGTCGGTGGGAAACGCCAACTGGATCTTAAGAGCTGGAGCTCTCCACATTGCTTTCGCTGCCTTACATGCTCTTGGCAAAACCATCGATGGTAGCGGTCTTGACACGTGTGCTATCGAATGTGGTGCGTACACCTCAGCATCTCTTCGCAGGATCTTTGGTGGTAAAGCTTATAAGCGTGGCCTTGAATTCCACATTACTGCAAGCCTTGCAATCATGATGTTGCGTTTTGATGCCATACTATCGGATCTTCCTTAAGGGTCCAATTCGCATCCAGTGCAATTCTCTCAAAGAAAAACTTCATGGACATGACCCAGAGATGGTGGAGATCTATGAAGAAATCCAATCCTGGTACTCAAGCAATGTCAAACCGCTTGAAGAAGCTGAAGACCTTGGCGAGTTTGCCCAGTTCTTGACTCAGTATCGTAACCAGGTGGAGAGTCTTCTACATCTCATTAGTTCATGTCGATCAGGGGACTGGGAGGGCTACTTGTCATCACTAGAAGACCTCACCAAGTACTTCTTTGCTCGTGATCTCCTGAACGATGCTCGCCTGATGCCAGTCCATCTCGCTCAAATGAATGCCCTAGAAGAGGATGATCCAGAAACATGGAATGCCCTCAAGTCTGGAGACTTTGTGGTGGCAAAGTCAGAGATACCCTTTTCTCTTCTCTTCACTGATCAGGGGCTCTAGAGCAAGAAATCAAGAAACCAAAGGGGAATGGTGGGATGGTTGGACTCACAAGAAATGATGCCGTTCTGGACCGACTAGTCACTACCACACCTCATCTTGCTGCTCTGGTAAATCATTACCTCAATGACTTCCCAAAAGCTACTGGAGCTTCGGTGAGGAAGGAGCATCATCAGCTCTCAGGAGACATTGCAGTGAGGTCAAAGAAGAATGCTCTGAAACTACGCCACCTAATCGAGCTGCACTGCGGAGTCAATCCTTTCAAGGAGAAGACACAATTGAAGAGTCTGGTTTCATCGGCACTTGTGTCAAATGAGGCGAAAAGTGACATTCTCCACTTTGCAGAAAAGGGCCAGAAGCGCTTTGAGGAGTTTGTATCTGATCGTTTGCTTTCATCATCAACCCTCTCGGTGTGGGACAAAATGAAGAAACTGAAGCTGAAATCCTTTTCAAACTGGATGGAGAAAAGGAAAGTGCGTGGTGGAGACAAGGTCATCAAGTTGCGGGAGGAACTTGCTGGGAAGATTCCTTATCATCCAAGGCAGCCACCTAAGCTTAGTTCCTAAACAATAGGTGAATATGAAATGTCAGTGGTTCCCCGTTCACTATGTGCTGTCGATGGTTCTTTGTACATCCCAACAGACAAAGCAAGTCTGATGCATGCAGTTGAAGATGCAAAGGCAGAACCTCCCGATGCTGTAAAACAGCCTGATGTCGTGGAGGATAATCATTCAACTTCCCCACAGGTTGAAATGATGCAGGAAGAGGTTCCGGTTACCGTAGAACATGAGATAACGCAGGTTCCTTCTGGAGCAGCCCAACAACCTAACCTCTTGCATGATCTTCCTGTCAAGGTGCTGATAATTGACGTCATGGGTGTACTTCAAGGCATGAAAAAGACACCTGCCATGCAAAAGATGTCAGACCTGCAGAATGCATTCAACAGGCGCATCGAAGGGATGATGACTAGCTATGATGAAGGTCGAGTTGTGTTTGATCGATATATGGAAGAGTCATTAAAGAACAAGACTCGACAAAAGAGTGCAACTACATCAGTAGAATACGAGATACACCCAGAAATGAAGCTCACAATGTCCATCAAGGAGCTTCTATCTTCATCGTCAACCAAGAAAAAGCTGACGTGCCTGTTAGGTCAGGGGCTGCTTGATAACTTTTCACAGAACACGGACAGCCCTTTCAAGCTAGTGGTTGTGTATGATACCTTCATCAAGGGACATGATTTTCAGGAGGCGCACACACATGAAGAGGCTGATACCCTGATTCCTAATCAAGTCCTTGCCTCTACTGCTAGTGGTGCCTTGCAAAAAATTACTGTCTGGTCCTCTGACACTGATGTCCTCCTTCTCTTAATTCATCTAGCATCTTGTGGAAACAAGGCAGTGCCCACTTCTCTACATTTTTCTACAGGCAAGTGTACAACGAAACGAGAAATAGATGTGCTGGAGCGGGTTCAAGTCATTGGACATAAAAAATGACAAGGCCTCCTTGGACTTCATAATTTTTCTGGTGCTGACTGGGGAGGAAAGTTTGTTGGGATATCCAAGAATACATGGATCAATGCCTACTTAAAGCTTGATGATGATGATCCTGCTATTATCTGCTTCAAAGAACTGAGTGAGGGTTCCATTCCAACTGAGCTTAGCAGTGGAGAGCTTCCAACACAGGTGAAGGCACTAGAGCATTTCATATGTCGTGTTTACTGTTCATCAGGTACAACAACCCTACCATCGCTCAGATGGGAACTGTTCCGATCAAAGAACCTGGAAGGTGAGATGTTACCTCCAACTCGTGTCGCATTACTACCTCGCATCCTCCGTGCCAATTACGATGAGAGATAAATCATACAAGACTAACTACCCAGTGCTTCCTCCTATCGAAGAGAATGGATGGTATTCAGATAATCGAGGATGTCTTCCAGTCAAGTGTCTTGCGCTCCCTGCACCACGGGCAGTACTTGAGCTCATCAAATGTGGCTGCAAATCAGGATGCAAGGGTCGGTGTAGCTGCTCCAACAACGATTTGCCCTGCACTCCTTTCTGTAAACGCTATAGTGGAGACTGTGAAAACCGGACAAGGGAGGATGCTCCAGATAGTGACAGCGATTGACTTTTACTGGAAGTCTGATGAACTTTCCTGTTGTCATGGTAACCACGAAGTAGGTGGTTACCCCTTTCCCGATTTTATTTTATGTTTTGTTGATAACTGGAAAGTGTTTCCAAATAATTCTTTGATTTAGATCAAGATTGTGCTATATGTACAAGTATTTCGGAACAAAATAGCTCAATTGTTTCTGTTGTTTTGTTTTTTTCTCCGGGGCGGGGGGGGGGACCATATCAACAAAACAAAATGCACATTTTCGGATTATTTTGCATTTGAAAAAAATATTACATATATAATTTGTCAACTTTCTGATTGACTGATGCAATTACAGTGCCTAGAAGTTGATATTTGAGAATTTGTTTATATTATCATCTGAAAGCGCCATCTGGTGTTTAAGTAAGTTATTCATTTGAAAGAATACTAAAATAGGGTTGATTTTTATATTAACAGCCTAAAATAACAAGTGTTAATGACATGTGATAGGTTTCACAATTATTCCACTGTATAATAACACACAACACACAATAATGCCATTTCCACTTATTATTTCAAAATTCTAGCCCAAAAGAAAGAAGAAGGGCACATTTTTAAGGAAATATTTCCCAGTTTTTCACAATTTTTCGCAAATTGCGCCCCCATAAGGTCAAAGTGAAAAAGTTTTATGACGCAATATCATTAAAAATGAATAAGTATATACCTCAGACAACTTCACAGTGAAATTGGCGAAAAAATATATGAATTAGGGTGGAAGACACCAAATTTCCCTATTGCGCTTTATAATGCAATTTTGGCGCCCCAAATGGACCCCCCCAGGAAGTGAAGGAGGGGTCTCAAAATTTGAACCCCATCATTTTTGGCCAATTGGGACCCTTTTGAAGCCAAAACAGCCAAAAAATCAATTTTGGCAAAAAAATCCTACGGGATTACATACCATACCGCACTATGCCCTTGACGGCTTCCTTCTGCAGGCAATATCGTAAGCTCAAACACAGCTCTAGGCATTTTCACGGGACATTCTAAATTTTGAGTCGTTGGATTTTTCGTAGATATATTTAGCATTAAAGGTAAAGACCAGTAATGGTCATGCGATTGCATTGTGAAAGAAACGTTGTGGAATCGATCAGAAAAGGTTGATCATCTAGCATCTAGCATCTGCAAGGTTCTGGAATCATCAAAATGATAAGAAATTTGGCCCATTCTTCGTAAAGTTACAAGCACTATACACAGAAAGATGTATATGGGACTACCCTATCTCTCTCACCAGACCATGAGAGAAATAAATTTACCAAATATATGAATTAGTAGGCGGTTTCCCGGCAAATTTTTTATCATCATGTATTAGTCAAAACATATTCTTTCACATGATTGGTAATGAGAGCTTCCATTTCATTTTTTGAAATTGGGGCGTTGCCAATACTGGTCTTTACCTTTAACTACTGCGTAAAAGTAGCGTTGCCACAAAGGGCAAGGAAGAGCATATCTCTTCGAATCCTCCCCCCCCCAAAAAAAATAAATAAAAAAAAATAAAATAATAATAATAATAATAATTTAAAAAAAATCAATAAATAAATAAATAAATAAAATAAAATATAAAAAAATACAGATAAAAAGAGATTTAACAAATAAAAATGGAGAGGGAGAAGGGCATACCCTCTTATAACCACCCCTCCCCTTCAACAATGATATAATATAGGTTGGACATAAAAGGTGTAAACAAAAGAGAAATGGAAAGGAAGAAGGCAACGCACATATTAAGATGTTTACATTCCTCTCACCTTATCCCTGCTCTTTCTTATTTTATTTCATTGAATACAAGTGCCCCCTGCCCCGTCGTGGCTGTTTCCACGCTACGTCATCGAATGGCGTTCATTGTCTTGTTCTCTTTGGTATTTGTTTGAACACTTAAACTTGAGCATGGTTGCAAACAATTTGTCCACTATACCTAAAAGATGAGGTCCCTCGAACAATGTTGTTTTTCATGCTTATTATAAAGAGAGGGCTTCTTTGAAGAAAACAAAAGAAAGAAATAAACAAGATAAAAAGAAAGCAACATAGAAAGAAAGAAATGAGGAAGGAAAGGAATGAATGCCTAGATTTGGTACATGGTACATTCAACCCATCTACTAAATGAAAAGAAAGCTAGATCAACTAGTAGGCATAATAGCATACATGGTCTTCTTTACGAGCATCACGCTAATGATGATTACGACAGACAAGAGGAAACAACGGTCTTATTCGCCTCAGCTACTCACTGCCCATTCTCTTTCATTTGCGTTTCATTTTAACGACGCCACTCAAACTTACTTTCCATTCAGTTTCAATGTCAGCCATACATTGCTAAGACACTCCTAAACTGAGATATTGCTCAATACAAGTTCACTTCAGAGAGACCTCGCTACCTTAATATGAAGAAGGTCGAACAAACTTTGCAGTCAACTTTAAAGGGATCCGGTAACTTTGTCTCAGATTCTGAAATAACATTTTGGATTTAGCTCATGATGCAATGATAATTATAAACCTTTAGGTCAGTCAGGAACCCCATGACTTTTACAAGCCGATCGCCTGTCTGATTATCAAGATATTTATGATTGGAGTTACAAATTTTGAAAACCGTTCGCCTGACGGTTTTCATAACACTACAGTCTATTGTGGAAAACGAGTATGGTAAAACCGGTCACTCAAAGATTTTTACTTTTTTGAGGCACTTCTTGATCATTTTGAAGCGCAATTTTTTTTGGGCTTCAATATTACACCATATCACAGACACTGATAACACGTAGGGCCGTGTATCTCAGATTTAACATTGTTAAACGATCCCTTTAAAGGTCTTCTGAACCCGAGTGTCCAAATTTTAGAGCAATGCCATTCATCATAGACACGCACACACACCCGGCACTCAACTCACACACACGCACATACACATGAACTCCATACAAAAAGACGTCTCTTTGCTTTTACACGTAGGTTGCTTGAGCTGCATAGAGCATTTTGTTTGTTTTGCCGATTACACTGAATAAACAAAGGACTTTATTTTCAATTTAATTTGTGAAATGGACTTTATGACTAATTAGCCTTGTGCAATAAGTTATACTACATAAACTACTATTATTACTATTACTACTACTACTACTACTACTACTACTACTACTACTACTACTATTACGACTACTTCTACTACTACTACTACTACTACTACTACTTCTACTATTACGACTACTTCTACTACTACTACTACTACTACTACTACTTCTACTACTATTACTATTACGACTACTTGTACTACTACTACTACTACTATTACTAGACAAAATATTGAATGGGAGGGGGGTAAAGGAATCCTAGCAACGCCCCTGTATCACCTAACTGTCGCTTACCCCAGCCGATCAGATAGTAGAGCAGGAACTTGGGTTTGCCGAAGACAGCGAGGGAGATCAGCGAATTGAGGTACATTCCCTCTATAAACATCCAGGCAAAGGCACAAAACCGTCCGTATTCTCGAAACACCTCGAAGATCTCGCACAGTATGGGCTAGAAAGATAGGGAGGGAAAATTAAAATATCAGTGGTGCTCTCTCTCTGTGGCAATGACAGCAAATGTATTGGCATCATACCATTTATTTAATTTCTCTCTGGAAATGACACCAGATGTATTGGCATCATATCATTTATTTAATTAATCTTGTATGATTGTGATAATGAAACGGTGGTATCGTCAGCAAACAAAGAGAAGTTTGAAATTGAAGAACATTTAACTATATCATTTATGTAGACGAGAAAAAGGAGGGACCCTAACACAAATACCTGAGGAATGTATTTTCACAGATTCAAAGAAAAAGTGGCACTGCATAATACTCAATAATAAGTTGATGATACGTACAAAATGACTATACAAGACATTGCAAGATGGGAAAGAAAAGGATGATAATTAAGTGGATTGAAAAAACACAAAAAAGCACAACTTTTATAAATATTCTGCGTCGTGACGTCTTTAAAGAGTGTTTTAAAACATTTTAAAACGATCGAAGTAATCATTCCGTCCGTGGCACAGTCTGGCCTTCTAGGGGTGGAAATAAAGGGGGATGAGTCCTCACGATTGATATTGAGATTGAGGAGGGGGCACAATATCAAATGTAACCCCACGGGCACCTCCCCATGATGAGATGCCCTGTGATATGCCTTGAGCATTTAAAATCACTAAAAAGTGATTAGAAGTATTAAATTACCAGTGACGATTTCTTACGTCAGAGTATACAATAGTGTGTGGGTGCCCCCAACGCCTATCCAGTTTTTAAAGCCATTTCTCCGACGTGCCTGCTGCTATTTTTTTTGTCTTGAAGTCAGCATTATGTTTGACACATTTCAATTTCCCGTGCAGCTTTTATTATCATTTATGATGACATATTTCATTGATGTGTGCTTGAGGTTATTTTGAGTGCGTGTGTGTTAAAGGACGCACGTTCTTGACATTATGCAGGGATGTGTGGAGTGTGGACGTGTATGTGTTTCACAAATACACCATTCATCATATCTTTTAAGGCCCGGTCACACAGCCTTTCGCGTCTGTATCGCGGGTAAAAGTTCGCGATTTTTTTTTGCCCGCGGTTGCCCGTGGTGGAAAATGTGCAAAATTGGCTTACCCGCGGTTTACCCGTGGTATGCCCGCGGAGCACAAGCCGGCGACTGTTCCGCGTCCTTATCGCGGGTGAAGCGCGGCGGTACCGCGGCCTACCACGCTTACACGCGGTACACACGCTAATGCACGTGATAACAACGCGGTACAGACGCGGAACAAACGTGCTATGACCGTGCTCCACCCGCGATTACCCGCTAAAATTTCGCGTCCAATTCCGCGTGTAACCACGTCTTAACCGCGGCCGTAGCACGTCCTAGCACGTTCGTTCCGCGTCTGTACCGCGTCTTTACCGCGTGTGTACCACGTGTACCACGTGTACCGCCCGCGATTACCCGCGGTCTAAATTTTTGGGCAGCCCAAAACTTTTTCGCGCGGCCAACCGCGTGTGAATTTCTTACCGCGTGTAACGACGGGTAAAGTACGGCTGTATCGCGTCTTTATCGCGACCTCAAAGCGTCCAACAGCGTCTGCTTCACGGGCAGAAATTTTTGGCCGTGATTCGGCCGCGATACGCCCGTGGAGGGCTGTGTGACCGGGCCTTTAGCCGTGTATCACCCCTCACTTTTTACGGGGAAGCATTCTACGCATTTTAAATTCCATGTGTTTTTTAAAGAACGTCGTGGCAATGAATTGTGTGAACTGACCTCCCCACTCACATCTTTTTCTCTCTCTCTTTCTCTCTCTCTTTCTCTCTCTCTCTATTTCTGTTCTCTCTCTCTCTCTCTCTCTCTCGCCCTTTCCCCTATCTTCCCCTTCCTCCCACAGCCTTTACCGAGAAATATTTGACACATTTCAATTTCCCATGCGGAAATTGGCGCGTCGAAAAAGAGCGGGAAACAGTCACGTGAGACGGCAAGGACACTCACCTGAAATCGAAGCGTGTTAGTATTGAACCTGTGCCCGGGTTCGATACTGTAGTGACGATCGACAGCAAAGATGACTTCGATTGTAAGACGTATGAGAAGGGAGACGAAGAGATGTTTGTGAATCTTGGTGCGGTTACAGTTCAGGCTCCTGCGGGATCAAAGTTCAAAGGTCAAATATGATTATAATCTGCATGTTATCATTTTGCATCATTATGCAGTTCTGTGGTTTAAATGAAGATAATGATGCGTCGTAAAATTACAGTGCCAACAATTAATGCTTAGTCCATATATTACTGAGGTTGTGGAATTTGGATGCATGATTAAGACTGCATGAAACAATCTAGAAATAGAGTGTAAATAGTAGCTAGTTTCTGTTTGAGAAGTCCGCAGCGGGCTAACGAATATTGATCACACACAAATGCATGACGCGGTAAAGGCAAAAAGGCACATCGCCTCTAATGGTCATTCATTTTAACTCGTAAGTGGTTTTCATTCTCCTTTTTTATTTCTTTTTTTTTCTCGAGGGAGGGGGGGGGGGGGTAAAATACGTCACATTTTGTTATGTAAATGTTATTGCATGACAACTGCCCGCAACAAAGGTCCCATGCCTTTTCCCTGAGCTCAGTGTTATAATATAGGACATGTGAACCGCATTACATTTTATCTCATCATACCCACTCCCTAAAAACTTAATAAATATATATTTAAATATTATAATAACAATAATAATATTACTACTAAAAATAATAATTATAATATTGATACAAATAACAAAACAAATAAATTAAATTAAAATATACAAAAACCGCCGCGGTTTACCCTGCATAGGCCCTATATGAACAATGTTGATAAGTGCTATCTCATTCTAGATGATTGATTTATCATCCTAACGAATGAATATAATTATGTTTTTCTTCTGTATTAAACCAAAATTCTTGCTTAGTACCCTACCCCAAATAGTGTTATAGCATTCTTGGTATACTTCGAGTTTGTGACGTTGAATGATACCATTCGGTTCTTGAATAGCGCATGTCACATTATATAACGTCTTAATGCGATTCCAAAGAGCTTTTGAAATTATTACCCTAGCTTTAGCTCCGGCAGCTGTTATCATCGCACAGTGCATTTCAAGGAATACGCCTACCAGGTACCCATTTACCTCACCTGGGTCGAGTGTGGCAGATGTAGATCGATATCTTGCCAATATCTTGACGCATCTATATTTGAATGCACTGAACTATATTTCGAGCTTGTACGACACTTTGAGAGCCAGAATAGATATTCTGTATGTAACAATGACTGAAGAGAAAAAAGACAAGGCAGCTAGGGCTGTGAAATATCAATAACACGAAAGGAGGGTAATAGGCACTACGGGAATCAATGGGAGGGGGAGAGAGATTTAAAGTGAGAGATAGGAAGACTTGAAGAGACCATCGGAAAAAAAGCACGAAGACACCTTCTGAAGACTAGACTTACAGAATCAAGACAGTATTAAGCGACAGAACGAAAACAAAATGTGGGTGGCAGAGAGTAGAAGTAGCAAGAGAAAAGGGGTCGGGAGAGAGAAAGAGAGAGAGAAGAAGAAGAGAGAGAGACAGAGGGAGAGAGACAGACAGATAGACCTAGAAAGAGGGAGAAAGAGAGAGAGAGAAAGGGGGTGGAAAGAGGGAAGGGCTTGAGTGAAACAATATCAGATGGAGAGAGGAGGGGAATATGGAGAGAAAGAAAACAAACAGATTACGCCTAGACAGCGGGAAAGAGCCAGAGAGGAAGGGAGAGGGAGATAGATTTTAGACGACCGTGACACAAATATTAAATGGGGGAAGAAAAAAATCTTTAAAATAAAAAAGGATAAAGAAAGAGAGAGAGAGAGAGAGAGAGAGAGAGAGAGAAGAGCATGACAGACAACGAGACGTTTGAGATTGAGCCGCGAAGGGCATACTATTACGCATAGTATGAGTGTTTGGTATCTCGGTAAGTAGTGATGTGAGAGGCTATGTTTGCATCAGTTCAATTTACACATGTAACACGTACCGCCTCCAAGCTATCGTATTGCGTGTATGCTAACAATATAACTTAAGCTACCTGGCTACTACACACGATACCTTCACAGACAAACTAAAATATTGGCGCCGCCGTAAGTGAGTGGTCACGTGATAGCCACGCGAAGTCCAATGAGGTTGCCGGGTTCAACCGAGGGTGTATAGAGGACAGAACTCACGGACTAAAGTCCACTAACACAAGCATAATTGGTAAGTACAAAACAAATGGACACTTGGTAAGTAGATACGACACACACGCGGTCATAGGAGATGTGCCTACTTTACTTTGCTCTCTTTTCCAAACCAAGTATCCTAATATCAGAATGTATTTTCAAGAAAACAAACTATACAATCGATCATGACTCTAAAACTAAGGGATAAATTATCCAGATACAAAAAGTCATGTTATTAATTTAACAATAGTATTAGAATAAAACAGAGATGACGTGTAGGTGTGTAATTATAACCACATGTATAATAATTTCATTTTTAAGGCACGTGCATTTATTATCTTCTTTGGGTCTCTTTCGATGATGTGTTTGTGTATGTACATGTACAAGTAGATAAAAGCATGTGCATTAATATTCAAAATCAAAACTCCCCTTTGAGATCGAGTAAGTACCAGGCATGGCCGTCGACCGGATGAAGAAAACAAAAATTCCGACAACAGTTACTATGAATTTCTTGCAATTGGAATGCAAAGACTTTCGAAGGATAAACTTAAGGCAATGCAATGTCAGTATTCTTGTCCATCATCTCATGAAATGTGGGGACAATACATTGACGTATTACGTAACTAGAACATGATTTCTATGAGATAGGGTATTGGAATTGCCCTTGTGTTGATTTCTCGAAAGTCTGTGTGATCGTGCTGTAGTCGGACTCATGTCTTACCTGAAATGTAGAAATATGCAGAGCGCCACCAGGAGACTGATCCAAGAGATGGAGTTACCAATGATGGCCAAGATGCGACTGCTTGCAACCATGCGCTCGAAAAACTAGATTGGATTGAAATAGAATACAGAAAAAAATCAGATAAAAGCGAAGGGATTACTAGAAGAAAAACCGGCTAAATAGAAAATGTAAGCATTATATATGGCATTAGCAACGGTTGATGGTGGAATGAAATGGTATATAGGATATGCTTTGCTGACGGGCCACTTTTACTGGTCCTTTTTGTCATTGTTTGCCGTACGCTATGTCTGTTTCAGAGAGCACTAATGTTCGCAGAAATTAATGCACACACGGGTTACCGTTTGTTTTACACATGGTCATCGCACGAAGGAGTTTAAAAGCTGGGCCAGGCATGTAAATTATTATTTCACATTTCATTTCTTTCATAACATTCCGCTGTTATCAACTCCATTCAACTATATCCGACGATTTCTTTTTGTATCGGGACCTTAAACACGATCGCAATGACCTTCGAGAAATCAGCCTTAGGCGATTTTAATAACCTCTTTCATTACCTATTGAAATGTGCGAACACTATACAATGTTACATCTGATTAAAGGCAGTAACAAATGATATTGAAATTGTCTTGAATGTGTTAATTTCCTGAAAGGCTTCGTGGCTGTGTTCTAAACGAAGCTACACACGAGCCTTAACCTTCACCACCAAAAATTGTTTTCGTTGACATTGTATGCAACCCTTGATGTTTACTCCTGAGTAATTTTAATGTCAGGAATGAAAATCCCCGTCAACTCTAAAATGTTTTGTAACTTTCCAACATGTGTCAACTAATGGCAAAGAAATCTAACTAAGATATTTGGGGAAAAAACTACTAAAGGTGTTCATGAGATATAACGTTCACCGTTCAAAATTCATATTCCTCGACAATGCTTGTGAAACCTGAGGTTTTATATCATAACACCTGATCACTCTTTTACACTTAGCTGTCACACGTATGCCAGTTCAGACATATAAATTGTTTATTTTTTCAACTCTCGCTTTTTCCGCATTTCTCAACACAAATCAAAAAAAATCTCAAGATCGATGGATTTCGACGAAAGCTGTAAACAAGCTTAAACCTACAACATCCAAAATCAATAACGGCAGACGTTGGTTGCGAACCTTGAGGTTTAATCTTGAGTATTTTTTGTATTTAATTGATGCGCTCCTCCTGACGCGATGCAACGGCTGTGATGGGAGTAAGGTTTCCCCTCCTTATACAAACCCGTCCCCATTATCACGATCATCTCTAGAGGCAAGAGACGGGGTAGTTTAATTAAATCTGGGCTCAATGATGTTCATTATTGTCTGGCTTCGTCAGGCGTATACATGTCGTGAGCATATTTCCGGTTTGGTCTCTCAGCCAAAGAGTTACATTATATTGCAATTGGAGTACAGTCCAAGGTCAGATGGAGACATTAATGATAACCCATTTCACGTCTCCCGAGACAATTTTGAAATTGAACGAAGTCGTTGACTGAGCACTGATCTTGTGATTGCGTGGTGGAAGAGACTAAGTTTAAAGGAAACGATGATTATGTAGTATAGGAGAACAAAATGGGGTATCTGGAAGCTTTGAAAAAGATATCACATACAACAAAAAAAAAGCACTGGTTTTAGAAGTCACCCCTCCTCTAAATACACCTGTTTTAAAAGTGGAAAAAGCTGACTAATGTAACAGACGGACTTTTTAAACACTGAAATGCTGTTCTTGACAACCTAGAGTTTGCATGCTGCTTTTCCAACATAGCATCAAGAAATGTATGCAGACTGGATTTCCAAGTACTGTAGTTAATTCATTAATAATCGGTAAATGGAATAACTCGTCACTTGGTCCCCAGGAAAGGAACATCCATAAATTTGAAAATATTAGTAAACCGGTGTCTCAGATATTTTCTTCGGAAGCGGCTACAATATTATTGAACTATAAATCAAGGACCAACAGTCTCTGGCGTACCCACTAGACAAAGACAAGATAGTAATGTTATGATGTATAGGTGGAAGGGAGAGAGAGAGAGAGAGAGAGAGAGAGAGAGAGAGAGAGAGAGAGGGAGAGGGAGAGAGAGAGCTTGGGCAGGGAGGGGGTGCCGGATCGAGGTAGGAAATATACGACAAATAAGGTATTCGTGTTTCTATTCGTAATCTATATAATCTGGCAAGGCTTCAAAAGTAAAATCCTTTAAACACGCTAAAACCCAGGAGTATCGCTAATTGCAACTTGAGCTGTAAAAAAAAACGTATGCCGTCTCTTTCAAGTAATCCTTTGATCGCCTACATAATATTCCCTTAAGCAAGTACATGCTAGAAAGTAGTGATTTGACGCTATTAACACGCATGTTTTCATTCGAACCATATCCTTTCGCCAAAATCCGTATCTTTAGATAATAAATCCCTGCCAACTTGGTATTGTATATGCGTCTATTTCCGCTTTTTCCTTTCCCGTGATTTCTTCAACTCACTTTTGTAGAACCCGATTCCTCCAGCGGCCTAACACAGCCCTAGGATTAAAATCAAACACGCAAATGTTTACATCATGTCAACATCTCAGGAAAGCGATACCTCGACGTCTCAAAACAGCTCCAACAACCTCTGAAATCTGACGGGAAAGCATTTTAACGGATATGCTTTCAATACCTTTCATTTGTATCCGTTTTATTTATAAATGTTGACATGGAAATGACGTATTCTCACGCCTGTACATGTGCAATCATTATTCGTCCGCTTATAACCGGTAGGACATTATTCTGATGTTTATACAAAAACCTGTTAAACGCCTTGTTGACTCACATGAGACGAATATTGTTCAAATGTTGAATCGGATGAGATTAGTGTATTAAAAAAGCCGCCTTTTCTCAAGCAAGGAAGAGGGGGGGGGGGGGGTAATAATACTCTTTCCACATCATCCCCCTCTTCTTAATCATGTTCTTTATTTGTTCTCTCTGATTCACATTTATTCACACACAAAATCGGAATGGATATTTTAATTGTTATTTTCTCACACGTTTCCTCGCTGGGCCTATTTATTTGTTTTGATATAAATGAAGATATTAGACGTAACATGTACAAATATTCCTGACATGAATACGCTGCTAACATTTTTCGCGTCGTCTGTTGTTGTGTCGGGATGTGTTATACAAGCATTGTGCAATTACAGGGAGCAACGAGTAAAAATAACTTTGTGAGCTTTCCCAATTACTAATAAAATGTGGGTGAAACACCTGCTAACTGAAAATTACGTCATTTTCTGACATAACCAAGCAACAATAAGCCTGTGAATAAGTCATTATTTTGTTTAACCAATATAAACTTTATAAAAGGAATTAAATTACGCAATATTACGTCTGATGAAAATTATGTCATTTTCTGACATAACAAAGCAACAATAAGTCTGTGAATAAGTAATTCTTTTTCTACCAATATAAAAGTAATAAAAATAAAGTGAAATTATGCAATATTACGTCTGTTGAAGCATGGTACATATACAGTAGGTGGCATGAAAGATTCCTACCTTTATCCGAGACACCAGACAAATATATGGTGTCTCGGTAATACAAATTGGGTAGTAAGACAGTAACCTCGACAACAGAGATTTGACTACAGTCTCACAGAGCAATGTATAATTGTGTAACATATCTACTACTGGTTCTTAAACAAGTCAAACATTCAATTGACATCATTTATTTATTATTTAAATATATAGACCTCATTTCAAAACCAAATTTGCTACGGGGGAAACGTAAAAGCCTTAACACTAAATAAAAAAGACAATATAAAACTAAAATCTAAACTCTAAATAAACCTCGTAATTTGTGATCTTTGCAATATTTGTGTTCTTCTTTTTTAACAATAAAATTTAGGTAAGGACAAAATACTGAAGGTTTCTTGCTAACATTATATTGGAACAACAATATTTGTTGGTTGCATACCAATCTGTTTTCCCCTTTAACAATCAGTGTCCTCGCGCGAATGATACTGCGCAAGTGACAACCAAAAGTATGAGCTTAGCAGGATTCAAGAGTTAGAACTCTTTGGCGAGATCAATATCGTTTTGGTAAGTTCATGTATAAATAATGTAAGAACAAATACATCCGTGTTTCGATCATGCCGTCGAATAATGTATTCATACCCATGAAAGTCAGATCGAGTGTAATGGCATATTAACAACACAGTTAGGTAGTGTGTACGTCAGCAAGATAAAAGGAATACCTTGAAGAGGCAGCAATATGAACAGATTGATCTTTAATAAGATTATTCTTCTTATTGTCAACTTGTGGAAATTTCCAAGGGGGCGCTGTCATCAGTCGCGAGGAGGTATCGGTCATGCAAGGAGGATGGGACACGAAACACCAATGTCATGTAGTATGGAAAGTAAAAAGCGTCTCATTTTTCTCTTCAAAATCCTTCTCTCTCCCTCTCTTTCTCTCTCTCTCTCTCTTTCTCTCTCTCTCTCTTGTTATCTCCTTTTCCTTCTCTCCTTCTTCCTTCTTTTCTCCATTCGATCGGCCCCTGGGGGGGGGGGGGGGTGTCATGATAGTCCCGTAGCAATACCAGTGACCTTGAACAACACTCCAATTTTAACGAACTCCTATGGCGAAATTTCGACAACTGACAGTATAATAATTCATCTCTGCATAGTAAAACGAAAAGCAAATATACCCTCCCTGCATGCTACCAACAGAATGCAATTAATTAAAGCAACCCCGTTGAAATGATAAAACTGCTTCCACTGAAGAAATAACGTTTAAAAAGAGAATGGTTTAAGGCTTTATACCTATTTTTATAAATTTCATGAAAAAGGTAGAGACAAACTATTCTTGTTTTAGAACCATTCTGTTTCAAATGGTATAAACAAATTGAAGAGATGGGCCCTTGTTCAAATGCTTCGAACCCATTTCTTTTCTGCTGCTTGACATGAAGGCTGTTTTTTGTCCTAAAATAAACGGTTTTAAGTATAACAATTATATTAATAGTATGATACATTTTTACACCAGTTTTGCTACACCTAGGTCGAAAGAGGCAAATGTAGGTAGAACTAATTGTTATTAAAGGGAAGTACGCACCGACAGATGATCGAACCTAGGACCTCTTGTAGCAGAGGTAATAGCCTTTATCTAAATACTCCAGAGCCCTATACACATTTGCTGTGGTTCTTTATCGCCCATTACACACGAGGCGTCATTTTGCGTGCGTTATTACCCGCGCTGCATCATTTTGCTTGCGTTATTACCCGCGCTGCGTCATTTTGCTTGCGTTATTAGCCGTACTGCGTCATTATGCGTGCGTTATTACCCGCGCTATGTCATTTTGTTTGCGTTATTACCCGCGCTGCGTCATTTAGCTTGCGTTATTACCCGCGCTGCGTCATTTTACTTGCGCTATTACTCACGCTGCATTAATCAAGCCTGTCAAAGCAGTTAGGCCACACCAGTAATCGCACGCACTGTATTTACTCTTCACTTTGTAGTACTTACGTCGCGTACATGTATGAAGCCACGTCAGATGGTACGTGACGCAGTCCAGCGTCAGACCAAGGAAGTAGTCACAAATATCGCATCGTTTGCAACGGAAGGAAGCGGCAAGTGTAATTAGACGTCTTTGTATACTGCCATCCACTCCACCCCACTTCTTTCCTATCCTCTCATAATCCACGTGCTTAATCTTTCCATTAAATTAATCACCCAGAAACTCGGACAAAAAAAGTGAAATCAGTAAACATTTCTTGCATTAGAATTCATATCAAATACCATGATGAGACTTAACCTAGTTCTGGTTGATAGTAACTGTACTAAAATCTTAGAGATTTTGAGATTTTAAAAGGTTTCTAAGCCAGGGGAGAATATTTCTTCCCATATACTCGGTGGCCTTACATGTATCTCTCAAGGCGTAGCGGGTATTGACACATTTAAAAGGTAGATTAATTTGAGAAAAAAAGATTGCTTAAAGTTATAATGCGAGTTGATACAAAATCTCATTAGCAAGATTTGTTTTCTTGAAACCAAAATGTTGTTTTTTGCCAGTAATGAAATTGATTGAGCTGGGAAATTGATACCTAGAGATAATCATGATCATCTAAGCGAGAGAGAGAGAGAGAGAGAGAGAGAGAGAAAGAGAGAGAGAGAGGGAGAGAAAGAGAGAGAGAATGGGTATGTGAAAGTGAGAGAGAGAGAGAGAGAGAGAGAGAGAGAGAGAGAGAGAGAGTGGATGAGAAAGAGAGAGAGGGAGGGTGAGAGAGAGAGAGAGAGAGAGAGAGAGAGTGAGAATGTATGACAACAAATTACAAGAAGACAAACAAGTATGTATAAATGCTAATTTACCTCCTAAATACATACTCTCCCGACACAAGATATGAAATAGAAGCACGGAAATAAGAAAGAAAGGGAGAGAGAGAAGAAAAAAAAGATAAGTTGGAGCAAAAGAAGAGAATAATAATAATGTAATTAATGGCGAAAGATAATAATGCAGAGAAGAGAATGGAAAATGGCAAGAGAAGGAGAACAACAAAATTTATAGAAAATATATTTTAAGTCACAGGTAGATAGAGAAACGTATTATAGTCCACGCCTTTAAACTAGATGGAACTGTTTGTGTAACTAAGCATATCCCCAAAGAAATTAGAAGATGCGATTTAGGTTGTTCGATTTCCAGGGTTTCTTTAATTTCATATTATATTCAATTTTGTTCCAGGTAATGTTCCCGAAGTTTAACTTTATGCAAATAACATTATTTAATATAATTTCGTTCCCAACAGGGAGTTTAATCGTTTTATTTCTCGCGGGAAATTAGCTAAACTCCGATTTTTTAATATTAGATAAAGGGCTTACCAAAAAATACGTACACGTGATTAATACGAAAGACCCGTACAAAATATTCCTGACTTTCCTCTAGATTCTGAAAATACTTTTTAGGATGTAGATCACCTAATCTCACACTCTCCTCCTGGGAAAATGATTTATATATACTGTATCCCAGTATTTTAACATTAACCCACTTACTGTGTTTTGTTAACGAAAAATGAAGAGTGTAATCCTAAATGTCTGATGGGCGATTCCCTGCAACGCGTCCCTTGTGATTTTTTTTAATTTTAATAATCCATTTATCCACAAATATGTTTTCTTTTTTTGTATTACCTTTGGCCAAAGTGTCTTTCCCACTTGTTCGCTTCACTTGTCGCAAAAATAATAAATTGGCACGATTCCTTGCAACGAGATGACCGTATTTATAATTTTCAATTTTATCTAATGTACAGTGTATATTGATGGCTACATTTGTGCCGTTAGTAAATGGCAACAGATGTCGCCTGCTCACAATATTTGAGATCCGGATAGTATATTTTCGGGCAAGAAGCCCTAACAGCCCTCACGCGGGATGAAAAACAAATCCTCTTTCATGAATTTTGGATTGGGATGGTACGAAACTTTTTACCTCCTATAAATGTGCCCTGACTAAAAAAAAGTTGAAAAACACTGTTCTAGTTTACTAAAGATTGGTGCCACCCCTCCCCCTCTAATGACTGAGCCCACGCTTCGTCACTGATCGCCCGATTATATTAAGTTTGCGCGAATATGGCGGCAAAATATGAAAGGACAAGTTAATATTTGACAAGATTGTTCTAAAATAAAATAAAAACAATTATCTAAGCGTGTCCAAAACTGACGGAAAAGTTATTACGTATTCGTTTCCAAATCACAGCCCAACCATGCACACGCGCCCTGTAAAACACAAAGATGATGCCCACGGCGGAGGAAGGGGGGGGGGGGGGGGGGCGGAGAGCACAATAAAGAGTTTGTCGTCTTATCATCAATAAGTTAGATTGATGGCAAAGCCCAGGACAATAACTCTCCCATTCAATGTAAAAACTCGAACATAATTTCTCTTGCTCGCCAAAAATCTTCATCGTTGTATTTCATAACTTCTCTTCCCAGTGACAACCCCGCACACGTGCCTCTCCTTGTCACAATTATTTCGGTCAGGTACATCAGAAAAAATCGCTTGATTGCCAGAAGCAGGTTGGGGAGTATTTAATATCAATTTTGAAATACCGTGATTTGTTTGGTATTGATGTTGGGAAGACGTATATAGGGATGGATCAAACCGACGGAGAGGCAGAAACATAAGGGAGACGGAAATGAGGGAGAGAGAGAGAGAAAGAGAAAGAGAGAGAGAGAGAAAGAGAGAGAGGGAGAAATAGAAATGAGGGAATATAGAAATAAAGACAAGGGGAGAGGAAGGGAAAGAGAGGGGGAGAGAGAAAAAAGAGGGAGATACAATATCAGAGAGTGAAAGGCAGTAAATATAGGGTTAAGGATGAAACAAGAACAAAACAAGAAGTCTAACTGGCTACGTTCACGGTAAACAAGATCATACAGAGATGAAGAGGATCAAAGATAGAGGGACGGAGGGAGAAGGAGAAACAGAAACAGAGACATAGAAGGTGATAGGATAGGTGAAAGAGAGAGAGAGAGAGAGAACGAGTGCATGGGAGAGAAATTAATGGATGGGAGAAATAAGATATGAGGAAAATGAGTTGTCAGGAGGTACATGGATCACATCACGGTATTAGAGAGAGAGGGGGGAGGGAGAGAGAGAGAGAGAGAGAGAGAGGGAGAGAAAGAGAGAGAGAGAGGGGGGAGAGAGAAAGAGAGAGAAAGAGAGAGAAAGAGAGAGATAGATAGAAATTATAGAGAGAGAAGAGAGAAGAGAGTGTGAGTGATAGACATAGAAAGAGAACTGGAGTAGGAAACACTTGAAATGCAGTGGAAAGGTAAGGGTGACCAGACGAGGGAATGGAGCATTAACCATTCACCAATTTTGTTTCAGAAGATTAAAGCGTCACAAGGGGGTATAAGGCATAACATATTAAAGCAAATTCATATCAACCCTTTCCCCTCCCCCACTTTTGTTTCCAATTTTAAGATCCCCTCATCTGCTGGAGATATCCCGATAATAATGCAGGCTTACATCTGTTTGATTATATCGCAGCAGCGGATCACAAGAGGGCTGGGTTTGTCACAACCAATCACGAAATCATAGACACACTGGCTCTCACCGGCAAATGGATGGAACATTCTTCCCCATTGAATCCACTCTTCTCTTTCAAGACTGGATGACAACACGTGAATCCATCGACTTCAATAGTTGTATATTTACCTATCTGGGGAAGGGTTCGGGGGGGGGTGGGGTACAAGTATGCCCCTAAATACAACAACTACAAAAAGGTGAAATTAGGAACTCAACGCAAGAGGAAGATGAGCCCTCATTTGATGGCCCTGTTCTCTCGCATTTGATCTACCCGGCATTAAGCCCGATGCCTCAAGCTTACCCCCTTTTAAAGCAAATGGGAAAATAATAAGAAAGAGTAAATAATAAAGAGGTAAATAAATAATACACTTACATGTTGGCAGGGGGAGGGGGCAAAACTTTATAATATTTGGCGGCACTTTGGTATTGGTATGTATGTATTGAAAATAAACACAGTTAGGCAGAGTACACGCAACCCCCCTCCCCCCCCCCCCCCCCCCCTCCTCCCTTCGGATACGCCCCTGTGTATAGGTGTGAAACCGGGTCTCGTTATAACATACCCATTTCAACGCCAAATAAACCCGTCTCCACTTTAACCCCTTTATTTACTGGTGAAGACAGACCTGAACATGTTTGAGATGGAGGAGAAGGAGGAGGAGAGGAGGGGGGGGGGGGGGGGTGGGGGTAGCTGGGGGCTGGGGAAAGAGATTTGTCAAATTCCGTTTGACATCAAATGAGAAGGATGCACTCCTTGGGGTGTCTCGAATAACGATCCATTTTTAAAAGATGCTTAGGAGTGTTCCCACAGCGTTCTCTTAAAAAAAAAAAATCTCAACGTATCTTTAGATCGCAAAGAGGTTAATTTACTGCCATATTAACCTTTCATATGCGACGTTTTATCAACTACTTTAATCGCTAGTTTTCTATCGTTGGAGATTGGCACAAACAATATGCAACAACTAATGATACGATTACCATAATCTAATGTTTTATGTAATTACTCATGTGCTGTATTAATAGGAACTTAATAACTACTATATCACATGGCATGTATGCAGAAGCATCTTGTATACAATCTCAAAATATGAGGAAAGGATTACTTAAAAGTAGTTTTCTACAAACAAACAAAACCAAAGAAATTGTCACATATTGGCATAGAATTTTTTTTTTCTTCATTTATTTTATTTAAAGATTTCAAGTTTAATACATAACTTGTAAAACACGATATGTAATCAGTTTCAAATTCAAATAGTACTGAGGTAATTCATTTATCGAAAACCATCATTGATCAAAATATCATTTGTTTTCTTAATACATTTCGACAAATAAAACATTTTAGTCCGGTGTAATTTATTGGTGTGTAATGCATAAAACACGGTTTGATGTCAATTGTTTGCATTTTTATAATGCGTTCGTACATCACCTTCATATACATGTAGTTTCGAATCTTTCGGAAAACACATCATAAGGCAGAACGCACAGAACATCATACTTTTCATTGTTTTATTAGCAATTACTTACGAATTTTCTGTAGCTTTATAAGCCAGTTCGTAAATAATTATGTGCATGGGCAGATAAAGGTGATTTGTTCCCAAAATGTAAAACCCATCGAGACGGAAACTGGTATCGTGTTCTTGAATGTTATGTAATCAGTATTCACGAAGCACCGTCATCACTTCGGCTGTGATTATTCTGAAATGTACAAGTGGGACGTATCCATCGTGTAAAAGATATGTGGATATTTTGGGGTAATGCGTTCCAAAGCTATTTACGAAATGGCTTATGGTATCCCCAGATGGAGCTAAGTACACAAAATAAGTATAAACTCCCCTCTAAAACGTAAATTATCTTCTCCCGACCTAATGATCAAAAGTGAATTGTGACCAGCTGCATTCAAATCGAGGACGTATGTTTCTGCATTGACCACCCCAAGGGAGGATAAGACATTGTATATATCTGAATAAATTCGGTGTATGTTTCCATCTGAAAGGTGACATGTCTTAAGGGTGTCATTTGGATGCATAAAGTGCCATACCCAATGAATGAATGTGTTTATTTGACGAATTTAGCTTACAAACGTCGCTGTGAAGTCGCCAGGGGGGTAAAGGAAGATCCGTAGAAGTGCCGCTTGTGAATTCGTAAAATGCTTCGAGCCACGCTAAGTGCCAAAAGTGGTGGTGCTTATTTTCGCTCGGCGTTTCACTTATTTGACATCAGACAAAATGGGAGAATCTGCCTTGACATATAATCGTGTTTTCGGAGAAACAGGTTTTGCTTGCGATGTTAGGAATTTACTGCCAATCTTGGAAATTGGCATCCGTCGCATTATCCTGTTCTCATGTCCATGAATACATGATGATCATCGGACCCATACTCAGTGATTTAGGATTTGTGGGCTACTTAAACATTTTTTTGTAAACATCTAACCTTGCCGAGACTTTAGACAATAATAATTATAAGAAAAAAAGTTACATCACCTGAAATGTTGATTTTAGTAAATTGTCGTATATATACATGTATGATAGCACAGCATGCAATGTATTATTAAAATTACCTCCCCCCCCCCTCACACATACACACGCTCTTTTTAGTGGGAGGATTTTTATTTATCGGGAAATGGTATACGTACCATTTTCACAATGTTACATTGTCATTAGGGAGTGGCCATTAGGGAGGGGCCATCAGTCTTTGATTACAAGGTGGATGAAATGCAAGAGATACAGCCCATTATAGTGAGTTGTGAGTGTGTAGGGGAGGAGGGGGGGGGGGGGGGGGTCTTTCGACTCGTTTCACTTTTTTGTTTAATCTCTATATCTCACGTCCTATCTTAAAACATCGATCATCCATTGCCAACGTTAATCGTTAATAGATGGGGGCCGGGGGGGGGGGGGGGCACGTGTCTACGGTATCAGGCAAGCTAAGCAGGGCGCGTTTATTTAATGGCCTAGGCGAACCATCAACATCTTTCATGACAGCATTTTGCAGACCAGTGGGAACACACTCGCTGTTAATGCAACAGACACGCAAAGCGTCAAAGGATGGCGCAGCGAAAATGAGCCTTTAAATTCCGCTGCACGGTGGGATACACAGCCTTACATACCAATGTCAATACTAGATGACTCCATTATTGTAGCTTCATTCAGTGGCAAAACCAGTGTTATTCTGTGGGGGGGGGGGGGGGGTGTGGGCGAATATTACAAATTAAATTAAATTCAATTCAATAATTATTTATTTAAAAAATGCAGCGAATAAATAGACTGTTAAATCATTTATCCGATGTAATTTCTTTTGAGAAGGGGGGGGGGTGAAAGAGGCCCATTAGAAAGTCTTGTGTAATGCTCAGTATTAGGATACGCCAACCTGTTATATATATGTGTCACATGACAGACTTGATAAATTTGTTTGATAAATCTAAGGCTTTTATCGATAAATGAATGAATATATTTCGACTTAGTCTACCGAAGACGCTCTGTACTGTAACAGAAACACAGTTAATATAATAAAAATATACAATTGTCATTTACATTTCAGATTCATACAGCGTTACGCACTGAAATCATCATAAGCGACCAAAACAGGCGGTGTCTAATTCATCTTTAAATTTAGTTTGTTATTATTGGTATCCTAATTCCAGGTCAAATTAGAGAAACGTAGACGATCCAGTTTACTTGTAAAAGGTCAGTTTGTGAACTCGTCTCCTTACTATTAGACATGTACATCAGACAGCAAATAACATCCCGAATCAAGTATACAAAATCAAAAATTGTTTTGATTACCAATATAGATGCAGATACGACCCCACTGGATGTCTAGTCAAAACAATATTACCATCCCGAACGGCTGACTGACTCCCTAAAAGCCCTTAGGTTGAATATGAGATCACAGTTATCAAAGGAGAATAAGGAGGATTAAAAATTGGGGTATTGTCAAGGGAGAGCTATCATGTCAAAATGGATATAAGCGAATGCACAACAGTGTACGCTCCTGCGATAACATGATAGCGCAGAAAACTAGGCTGGGTTCAGGATTGATTGAGGGTTAAAGCGAAAAGCAAAATTAACCTTTGATGGGTACTTTTTCGCGATTTATTTCGATATCAAATGGATGTATTAAGCTAACGCAACAGTAAAAAATGATTTATGGAGAGAAGCGTTCGTAGATAAGCACTTGAAGTAGAATAATGGATTCACATTGCAGTAAAAGGCATTTCTTACGCATCAGGAACTGCACATTCTGTCTTCAAATATTGGCAATATTGCATTCTTTAATAGTCTTTTATTTATCATTGCTATTCTGATAGCTAATGATTATTGCATGATACAAACCAGTATCTAGCATATGCCGAAATATCAGAGTACATTATGACCTTGAATAGGTAACTCGAAAAGTGAGATATCCAGACAATATTTCTTTTGGCGCGCCCTTATTTCGCCATGCTCACATTAAATCCTATACCATATACAAGGATATGCTCTAGCTGTGTAGCTTGAAAACATGTTGAATATTAAACCTTCAAGTAAATATAAACTGCCACAGGCTGGTGGAAACGCATCTAAACCAGGGAAGGGTAAGTATAAGTATTACATTTTCAAAAGAAAGCAGAAAATATCTTAGCTTCAATACACGATGATGATGACCAAAACTAAAGACAGATCACAAAAAAAGAAATACACACAACATATGACACTTAATATCGACGGTAAGAATGAGTAGAAAGAATTTTAATAGCGACGCTCAATATACATCCAATTACGGGACATGTTTTAACCTCTTCCCTTAAAAAACAATCAGCCTATTTGAAACTAATGATTCACAAACTTTTGTTTGGTTATATTTTTTTGCGATATGAATGAGAGTGAATAATATCAATAATAAAATAATAATGTTAACAATGACAATAATACTTATATTAGTATTACTACTACTAACGATAAAGAATAACAATGAAAATAATATAATAATGTTAGTATTAATAAAAGGTATTACACCTATAATAATATAAAAAAGCGTTTTTTTTTTGGAAGAATTAATCCATATTTTCCATACTAATTGAAGCGAATTTATAACACACATTTTTGCTAGTAAGGATTTCGGGGGGCCTAACATGTCAGCAAAGTCTCTCTCACGCCATCCCACAGTCATTCAATTTTTTCGAGTGAATACCCCTAAAGAGATGTCATTCACCTTCCAAATTGTATAATTGTTCAACTGTAATAATAACCGTTAAACCGCCGGGTCAGCTGGAAAAATAATTTAAGCGGTAAAAAAAGAAGTCCATCGCTTTTCTCGCATAATTATGTCTGACACGTCTCCGCAATGCTGAACATTGTAACGAGTTAAGGGTATCGATCAATAGTGGAATCGATAATTAATAACATGCATACACAACAAACACTGGCGTGGGAAGACCATGCAAGACGGTTTATGCATTTGTTTTTAGTTTGATGATATGTCAAAAACGTTTAAAGGTTGTAACGCTGGAGATTTCAGACAATACCGATTTCATTTGTAAAGAGAATAAGTACAATACTATCAATTTTTGTTCTGTAATTTGTTTTTGTTTCAATATCAGGAGCATAGGGTAATAAGGTAATTGTTAACAAAATAGATACGATGTAAGTATGACGAATACTTCATTTCAGCGGTATTTACGTAATATATCAACAACAAAATCATTATTTGTTCCCGTTTTTTATTCAATAACGTCTTTGTTCTTATCGTGTGGCGTGTTTGTTCTTCTCTGAAAAAATTATTAGATATGAACGATATGCCAATGTTTTTATATCAATGTGTCACTTCCCAATTCAATAAACCATCTCATATTGACGTCAATTATTGAATTGAGGAATGACTCATTATTCCATTGTACTGGATGTCAATTTCTTTTTATCTATAAGTTTACTTCTGACCAATTAGTCATGCGCATATATGCCTACGCAAGAAAATGAAACGGGATTACCCCATGTGAGAGTCTTTCATTAACATTGACTGCGCATGTGCAAATTCTATTTGTCTACCACAGACGGAAAGCGTAGCCGCATCTTTTTTTAGCACATTTCACACACATTAAATGACATTGTGAGAAAAGACGACTGTGGAGCCTAACTGATTATTACATAAGTTGACAGAAGAAGGTGAAGAGCTAAGTCAATGCTTCAACACAACAAAAATCGTCGTCATCTTTACCTCACAGTCTATTGATCTATAGCTCGCTGTTCTCAAATTAGGTCTGCGTTCTAATTAAAGGTGGGAGTTTAAATCAATAAGTCAATGGTCCCTTCCTCTCCCCCCAGCAAAATGTAGTAACACAAGCAGAGTGCAATATTGATGAGCGAACGGTCAGACTTCTAAGATTTCATTGAGGTAGCTAATTTCGTCTGGTCTTCGTCTTTGCCATCGATGTAACGATTGTTACGATGTTTGCACACACCTTGCTGAGAAGTTTCCGACCGGGGCTCTGATTCACAAAGCCTTTTTTCAATGACAAATGACGAATATCAGTGACAAATCTGCTACTAACCAATCAGAAGCAAGGATTTCAGTAGCTTATAACAAGCACTGTCATATGTCACTGATGACAAGTTTTGTGAAACGGGGCCCAGATGGATGTAGTGGTGATTATTTCGTTGCTCTGGTAACGAGGAACATGGTCGAATGTTCGAGGATGAACATGAAAATACATAGGAAGGATAGCTAGATAACATGGATGGAACTGTGAATAAAGAAATCTTGAAAGGAGTGAACAGAGAGATAGAGAGACAGACAGACAGACATACACATACATAAAGAGAGGGCGACCGAGAGAAGGAGAGAGGGAGAGGGAGGAGTAAGCGACAGAGAGACGGACAGACAGACATATAGAAAAAGAGAGGGGGACCGAGAGAAAAAGAGAGGGAGGGAAAGAGGCAGAGAAGGCCAGACAGACAAATGACAGACAGACAGACATGTGATTAATACAACTGATCTTGGTAGAACGGGGAAATGGACACGAAGTAGACAATGTAGAAAATTATTAAAAAGAAATAGTGAAAACCCATTCCGTAAGGATAAGGAAAGCAGGAAATAGTTCATGGAGGGGGCGGGGTCAGATATAAATTAGAACAGCAAAGCAAGAGATAAAGATTCGACCTGAATACTTTATCTATCCTTCAAATGAATGATTTCCTACGCGGCAAAGATCGTAAAGTACCTAACCATCACATCACTTATCTAATCAGGTCGGCACTCTACATCATTCACCTAATCAGTGTCATAGCTATAAGGGAAGATGTAGAGGCATAGCGTATTGAGTGACATAGGTTAATCATGGTTTTCAAAATAGTTCCCTTCCATGTGCAATTGGAGGGAACTACTTCGAGTTCCATGAAGTATTACTGACCAATCAACATCGATATCCGGTGATGTAACTATCTCTCTCATCTAGCTATGTGCAGAAGAAAATTTCTAAGATTTAGAATGAGTATTTTTGCTGTCAGTACCCTACTTTCTGTAGAGAATGCATTTTACCCATCTAGAACGACTGCCCCCCCCCTCCAAGTGCACCAGGGCCCCTTCAATAAATACGCTAAGGCATTACGCTAGATTACACACCATTAGCCTTTAAACATTGTGTGAGTCCAATAAGTGCTCACATGTTCATGTATAAACGAAGACGCATTAATGTGCCAAGGTCATGGCCACTTTGTGAAACCGTGTTGGTAATGTACATGTAAGAAGTAGAACAGGCGCAGGCTGATCCAAGATTTTGTATAACAAGAAAGAGGGCAACATACACCTGAAAACAAATAGCTGACAAGGAAAGCAAGTTCGTAAATGTTCATCGCGCCTTTTGGGTGCGGCGTTCTTGCAATATTCAATGAAACGCACACAAAAATGCCATACAATTAATTTCTAGTACAATTGAAACCATCCTGATGATCTAATTCGTCATTATGAGCGGGTGTATGGTCTCCATATCAAACATCAATGAGATTCAATTCTCGACAATCGACAAGCAAGATTTGTTTTCATTCAACTAATTCAGGTTTCTCTAACATTGTTGACAAAGCTGCCTTGAGACTTATCCCAGATGCATTGCTCGCGTGCTTACTGCCCCCATTTAACGGATTTTTTTTTTGTCGTAATAGTTATTACCTCTTTATACGGGAGCTCAAACAAGGTGGCACAATTTTAGACTTGTAGACTAAATAAATTTATTTTATCGAACTATTTTTCAATAGGGGGTGGGGTCTCTTTAAAAGACCTTACCTTTCATTGTTCATCTTCATCAGAACCCAACCTCTTCTTTAATATAGCTCAGCTTAATTATACCTTCGAGCGCATCGATTTGCATGCAATTTCATAAGTCAGCAGATAATCAAGCGATACGTACATAGCACACGATATTTTTCAAAAACGTCAACAATAAAACAAATATAAAAATCCTCTCTGGGACACCTCCACATATTCACGAAACACGCTGTGTATATCAGCCAAGCCCACGGAGAGCGTGGCGCCTCTCTGACCTTCTCACACCAGGTAGCCTTGGGCGTCGTGGACGTCGCGGCGATGCTATCAGCTTTCCCCCGTTGCTTGTCATTTTCTCCCCACGAGAATTTCGGAATGCAAATACGAATTTAAACACCCGCATCGCGCATAATTAAACATTGCTCGGATGTTTTATTACGGTTTTATTAGCGTTGCGATTGCAGGTTTTGACGGAAAAGGAGTATTAATACCATGAGATGCTAAATAAAGATACCTCGGATTAACGTTAGATTTTGGCTCTCTAGCAATGGTTCATTTGAATGGGCATACCCAGTTGTTGTTGTTGTTTTTTGCGATTTATTTCTTATATTTTTTTTAATAATTCAAGGATGGGGTCACGGAATTGTAGATAATATGAAAATAGGGATGCTAGGATATAGGAAGAGGAAGTGAAAGAGAGAGAGAGAGAGAGAGAGAGAGAGGGAGAGATAGAGAGGGAAGATGAAATTGAACACATCGATAGAGACAGTGAGATAACTATAGAGAAAGGAAGGAAGAGAGAGAGAGAGAGAGAGAGGGTGGAGGGGAGACATTTTCCTGAAACATAGACGACTTGACTCTCAAGCGACCCAAAGCAAACCAAATTAAAGGAATCATATCACAACATCTTCAAAAACATTTTCATTCAGGTTACAGATATACACATCCCCGCGATTCAAGGGCTCTCTCTTCCGTTATATAACCAATTGACATTATCATCTTCGCAGGTGCGTTGAAAAGCATACCGATAATCTATAAAGCAAGACTCTGATAAATTACAAGAGATAGGAATCCATGTCCTTAAACACGGAGCCCTAATCAAGTTCCCAACTCAAGAGTCATGAGAGTGAAAACCAGGTGCCGATTGCGATAGGAATAGGGTTGTTGCCGCAGGGTTGAAGGCATTTGTGACTCGTGAATGGCGCACTCCTTTATTTAAAGAGAAAGTTTAGTTTTGCTCAAGTTGTTAAAGGTCAAGAATATTGCTTGAGTTGTTTTCTTTCTATCTTTGCCATATTTCGGTTTCAAAGAATATTATTGGAGTAATGAACACTGAAGAGGAGAGCTCTTCAAGTGCCTTTATATTCGAAATATGACTAGGAACAGCTTTAAGGTTTGTGCCAAACTTTCATGCCATAATGTTGTATGTATAGTTCCATATACCCAATTCTGTGTGCAGTGATTGACTCCTAGCGAGATTAAGTCAATTTCTTATCAGTTTGAATATTCCAAAAGCCTTGCGGTTTACACCAATTAAATGTGGACTTTATAATCTAGCTCTCTAAATTGCCTCGACTAGACAGTTTCTTCAAGAATGTTATCTCGTTATTAACATTGTTTTTATTGTTATTAGTAGTAGTAGTATTATTATTATTAGAAAAAGTTTACCCAAGAAGCCCTTTTCATTATCAGCCGTCAACCATCAATGATGTTCTTCCTGAGGGCCCTGTAAATGTTACTACCCCATCAACTGCTATTCACACATGGGTGGCGAGTGGCAAACGTGGATTAATGTCCTGCCAAAGGCTGGGATTCAAACCCACAAAGTGAATGTACAACGAGAGGTGAACAGGGGAGAACCAGGGACTAACAAGTCCCTGGGTGAACAGAGCTCAGCTTTATCTTTAACGCATTTTCTTTTTAGTCGGTAGCGCCGCTCTGAGAGGTATTTGACACCTAGAACGTCATGCGACTCCCAGAGCGGTCATACATGTTGCATAGTTTCCCGAGAACTCGGTCCCCGACCACCTTGCAAGGCCAATGTGATATTCTACAGGTACCATTCAACATACATAAAGCACTCTCTAAGCGAATTGGCAATTGTAATCATTCAAAGACACCTCGTACTTGAAGGGAAATTGAATTCTGGTAAAGTCAACATTGGACTTGTGTAAGAGACCAATCGAAAGCAATTGAGAAAGGCTGGTTAAACATTACGTTTATATTATAGTAAGGTCCTGGAAGGGGGCCACCATCGTGATAGGAACATTCGGTCCTTGTGAAGACCCCATGCACTGCACACCGAAAACACTGGTCGAAACATAAACGCGACATAAAAGTTTGGTCCCAACTTGCCGCCGGGCTTTTTATTGTAATCCTTCATATATGGGGTATATGAAGAACAATCCTCAGTGGAAATTTATCAAAATATAGTGTAAAGTAACTGACGTCTATTACGTTTATATTATTGTAAGGTCCTGGACATTTATCAAAATATAGTGTAAAGTAACTGACGTCTATTACGTTTATATTATTGTAAGGTCCTGGACATTTATCAAAATATAGTGTTAAGTAACTGACGTATATTACGTTTATATTATTGTAAGGTCCTGGACATTTATCAAAATATAGTGTAAAGTAACTGGCGTCTTTCCCACAAATCAACCTTCTCTATAATTTGAACTCCCAAATGACCTACAAAAAAACTCAACTTGTTATTCCACAAAATTCCATCTAGTACAAACAAAGCATATCCTCAGTGTTTTGAAAATTATAATCATTTAAAAACTCCTTGTACTTTAAGAAGTTGAGCTTTTGTTTGTTCTCCATATCGAGCAATCAACAAAAAGACCCAAAGCTATCAATCGAAATCTCAAGAGTTGACAACAAAGTTGTATTGAACTGTCTAAAAAAAATTGATTATTAAAAAAGGCCCTGTTTTCCCAGAGGTGAATAACCATTGATGTATCGACAATGTGTTTTCCCGCCTACTTTAAGGATTTTTTTCCCGCTTTATTTAAAAGGAAATCCGAGCATGGACTTAAACAATCACTGTTTCATTTGGAATTGTTTGACAATGATGTACGATATTTCCCATTGTGGGCTTTTCCCTCAATCAGTAACCACTTTGACGACTTAAGACGTAACACAACATGGCATCGAGTAGGGATATAGATATGACTAGGGAAGGATGTATGGATTACGAAATTGTTTTGTTTTAAAGGCCCTGTTTTCCAAGAGGTGAATAACCATTGATGAATTGCAAATAGGTTTCCCCGCTTACTTTAATGATTTGTGTTCGCTTTGTTTACAATTGAATCCAAGCATAGGATTTGATAATCACTCATTCATTGGGAGTTGTTTGACAAAGATGTATGATATTTCCCAAAGTGGGTTTTTACCTCAATAGATGTAACGTTTTGACGACTGTAGACGTTACACAACATGGCATCGAGTAGGGAAGGATGTATGGATTACGAATTTGTTTTGTTTTAAAGGCCCTGTTTTCCAAGAGGTGAATAACCATTGGTGAATTGCGAAACGCGTTCTCCCGCCTATTCCGGAGATATGCTTCCGCTTTGTTTACAATGGAATCCGAGCATAGACTTTGACAATCACTCTTTCATTGGGAATCGTTTGACAAAGATGTATGATATATCCCATCAAGGGTTTTTCCCTCAATCAAAATGTTACATCTTGACGACTTTAGACGTAACAACATATCATCGAGTGGGGATATAGATATTTATTTATTTATTTATTTATTTAAAATGGTTTATTTCATTCAAAAAACATTCGCGGCCCGAGAGCCGAATTGCAGTTTCTTTTACAAAGTATACATCAGTGACAGAGTAAAATTACACGTAAAACATTATGCATGGTAAAATTATGGTAGTAAAATTGGAATTCATTTGTACATGTACATATGATATATAATTGTAATTGTGCTTTAACGACCTTGGCAAATTGCTTGGTACATGTACAGAATTTCGAATTGTATTACCATATTTGCAATAAAATTATATATTGAAATTATACAATCGGTAGGAAGTATGGATTAATGAAAATTGGTTTGTTTCTAAAACGGTCACAAAGGGTGATCTACGGAAGATGTGAAGACAGTCAGGGAGATAGAGGGGATGAGAAGCAGAGATAATAGAGAATAGGAATGGTGAGGGGATTAGGGTGAGAAATATTTATATCAAGAGAGATATATAAAATGTGTGTGTTTGTTTGTGTGCGTGTGTGGGTGTGAAATAATGAGAGAGAGAGTGGAATTAAAAATAACAGGAAACAAAGAAAAAAGTATGTGCTTGTATAGTGTTGGAGAGAAGGAGAGATATAGATCGATACAGATGGATAGAGAGGGGAGAGAGAGAGAGAGAGTAAAGGGGGATCCTAAACTGTTAAAAAAAGCCTGATATAATAAAACTCATGCAGAGCTGGACTGCACTTATACTGTTTTAGAGCTCTGTTGGCATGATAAGTTAGAGACTTAGGAGAGAGGATTTGTGAGTTTGGTAGTGGTTTGTATGATTGGTGTTTAAGTCAGTGATTGATTGGCAAGAGATTAATTATAAACAAATATAAAAAATAGCTCGCAATTAACGCGATAGCCTTTTACCCCATATGCCTTTCACCGTCTCACGAATGCATGGTAATAGCATTTGAAAAAGTAAGACATAATATTTATTTGCACTGTATTTCTTCCTTGAGGCTTTTCATAAATACAAAGGACGGCTTAGACATCAATCATTATGAATAATGGAAATGTCAGAAAGTGTTCAACATCTTTTATAGTTTGCACTATTCATGCGCAAAGTAATCACGTTTTGCACACATTTAAAAGAATAATCTTCATTTAGGCTTATGCTGACATAAAATGCAAATGCGTCACACGATTGGTTTGATCAGGAACTAAAATCCCAAGACATCTGCTTTTATTGAACATAATACGTCCGGCGTCATTCCGTTATCTAAGGCGTCATTCCGTTATCTAAGGCGTCATTCCGTTATCTAAGGCATCGATTTGAGTCTTGTGCCTGCCATTTATCCTGTTTATTTCAAAAGGCGTTTAGTCCGTTTGTCTGAAGAACGAACTAAATATGAATCATGACAAAGACTTGACATCTTAAAGGCAACATAAAGTAATGTTGCATCAACTGGTTTCCATCCCTGAAACATCCCATCAATCTTTGTATGGTATCCCAATATAAACAACCATTATCAAGAAGGTTTATTACACCTCACATGCTTTACTTCCTTTTAACACATATACTTTTGTCGATTTATATCGATCACTTTCAAGGTATCCAATAATGCAACGCGTGACCTACTTCCTCATTTGAAAGATCTATTTAAGCCGTAAAGATGTGATTCACCGGAGGGAAGTATAGATATGGATAAAAATAGACACAAATATCTGCGGTCTTTGGTATGATGCTTCAATACCGTACGGGCAGTGGGGTGAGAGGATTCATATCGCGCCTGGCTGGATAAACCTTTACAATATTGCATGGTGTAAAGAAATCTTTAAAGGACGATTTTACAAATGACTGGTTGTCTGGTATACCACGCGTTTTCGTAATTAGGTGTCGCGTCTAGACGCCGCCGTATATTTACATACCGTGTATAATACGCATCAAAATAAAATTAAACATTTTCATGTGGCTTTTTGATCGAAAAGGAGGAAGGGTGCACATGCTAGTTGTGCCTCCCCCTTTAAATCTGCGATTGATGGTAGGGACGTGCGATAACTGGGTAGGGGCGTCCATCGGTGGAGGGTTCCTTTTCCAACATGATCATGGATTATATTCATCATTTTCATTGTTTTCGCCACATAACACATACATGTATGAATAATATATGCATTTGATTAGCCAGCATAAGTTATATAATTCAATGCACGCTTCCTCTTTAAATTCGCTTCTTACATCGCTTCAATCGACGCCTCTTTGATAGAATCACAAGCATACTTCATCGCAAACAACAGTTTTATTATATCACTCATAACAATGGGATATTGGTTTAGTTAGTTAATACTAACTATGTAGTTATACGTTACCTTTAGTTGTGCGTCTGAGACGTTTGCAAGGTATGATGTGGGATTGGTGACGAGACTATCGAGAAAGCAATCTGAATAATGACCAGGCCCTGCCCATGTTCCGTTCGAGTTACACGACCTGTAGAAGGATTCTGAGAGACATGAAGAGATAGAGAGGAGGAGGGGTGGGGTGGGAGGGGGAGGGGTTGGTGAAGAGAGAACATATAACCTTAATTAATAACAAGTTTACGTGTTTATTTATGTTAATTCTTGTCATTTCTTCTACACAATTAATAAAAAGTCCTGTTTTATTATTTATATCTCTTTAAAAAAAAAAATATATATATATTATTTTTTAATCGCACTTTTTAAATTAAATTTCGACAAACATGCTGTCAACAACTCTGTGTTTTTATAAGATTCCCATCAGCCCCCCCCCCCCCCTCGTTGATTTTTGTTTTCCTCCTTTTTTTAAATAGGCCTCCATATTTTCTCTCTTTTTTAATGTACACTGTAGTTGAAAATACATTTTCCTCAATATACAGGAATTCAAATAATGGCTTTAAGTGGGGAACGGGTGACCTATGTACCCCTTGCCCTCCCCCCTCCCAAACCCCTCCTCGATCCACCACTAATACACAGGATAAGAATGCTACTTACTCGATGCATCTATCCATGGTTTGTCAGGGCAGTCCATTTCCACCTCCTGACTGGCCATCGTTAAGGGCCAACATATCTCACCATCCCAGTCGGGGACGCATGATAGTGAACCTGTGAAAGAGAGAGAGAGAAGAGAAAGTAATATACTCAAACCTGTCTATAGCAACCGCCCAAGGGAAACACAAAAAGTAGTCTTTGTAGAAATGTTCCTTTAGTACATGTTTCAAAGAGAAGCCATTTCAAGAGAAACAAAAATGTGGTCTTTTTAGACAGGTGGTCACAAAAGCAGGTTTGACTGTATCAATGTATTTTGAATATTCATGTTTTGTTGGTGAAGTTGTGGATGGTATATAACAGAGCAAAGACGATCATGACGACGTTAATGGCCAACAAATCTCGCCCTGCCAGTCAGGTCGGCATGATAGTGACCCTTTGATAGTGGGAAAAGGAGATTTGTCGAAGGACAGCATAACATAAATAGCAACAGCAAAGAAAAATATGAATACATCAAAGTTTGATATTTAGGCAATATAGGCTACAGGCAGTATACAAGTAAACTATGTTTTTGTCTCACGTAAGCAATGACGCACGCCTGTTTAATGTTGCGTAATATGTAGACGGACAAATCATGTGCACCCTCTTTCCCTCTCTCTCTCTTTTTCTGTCTGTCTCTCTCTCTCTCTCTCTCTCCTTCTCTTTCTTACTCTTTTCCAACCCTTTTTAAAAATCTTATATGTGTCCCACATCCTTCCAATGATGACTCTGTTTTACTCAGTGCTCATTAATCTCACCAGCCACTACTGAACCCCCCCCCCCGCTTTTTTCTTTGATGTATGCTCTTTCTTACCCTAGATCAATCCTCTATATCCTTACTAGTCCAGATTCAGTCCGTTCAGGGTATGTTAACATACCCTGGTCCGTTCGTTCTTTTTATCCCCCACACACATCGCGGTCTCTCCACTGATCGCGCAATCCCCAAATTTCCGTCCACACGAACGTATTCAGGACCCAGATTTAGAGGAATGGCTAGGTCTACTTTCAACGTTGAGGGTGTGTTATTTTATCAGCTGATTGGGTGCGCTAAACGAAAACGGTACAGAGGCTGGACTATATCCTTACATGTACCTTGCTCATTCTAAAATCTGGTTTTCTCTCTCTCTCTCTCTTCTCTCTCTCTCTCTCCCCCCCTCTCTCTCTCTCTCTCTCTCTCTCTCTTTTTTCTCCCTATCTATCTTGGTAAATGTTCATCATTCGATACTTCAATTTCTGTTTCATGTATACCATTTTTGTTTGCAGTTGTTGAAAGTCTCCATTAATCTTTGAATAAAGTTTAAGACGATATATTCATGTATTTTGGTTGATGAGTGGTTTATTTCAAATAAATGAAACTTCATCTCGATTAAGAAGAATGTTTCGAAACTGTTTTCGAGCAAATCGCCAATACATTTGTTAATCATGTTTAAAAATATCCTTCGGATGACACGTAAGCAATGTTTCCTTATTTTGCATGAGTTCAAAAATGCAATACAACATGATTAGTATACCAGCAAGATGTGAGAGAGACTCATTAGGAAAGAAAGATGGGGTGCAGTTAGAGCGAGAGCGAGAAAGACACATAGAAATATATAAAGAGAGAGGGAGAGGGGAGAGGAAGAGATTGAGAGTGGGAGAAAAAGGAGGGGGCTTGGAGGAACATGAAGTGATTTGGAAAAGAAATTGATAGCTTAAAATAGAGATCCCAAGAGAATCACATTCGAATTGGTTTGTATTGACGAGAAAGAATGGGCAACATTTTTTTTAATGGCCTTGGGAATGTTCCCACAAAGCACAAATGTGATTGAAAAACTAATAGCTAAGCCCCCAAAATTTAATCTGCAAAATTTCTGAATTTTTGTTTTAAATCGTGTAGAAAAAGAAGAAGACGATGATTGAATGGTATGGAACCCGAGAAGAGTAAAAAATGAAATTAAAAACTAAAGGTTATCGATAACGGAAAATTGCTTATTTATTACTTCAGTTGTTGCTAAAACATCCGATTAAAATATTGTTCCGGTGGTGCGTTACCACTCTGAGTATTTAAATGATTGATCGTGAACAACACTGACAAGAGATTTCATTCTTTGAACAATACATCCATCCGTCCCCGCCTTCCGGAAAAGGGATCCATATCTCTCAAAGAAAATGTCCGATCAATTTTTCTAAAAACGAAAAAGACAATGATTGAATGATATAGATCACGAGATGAAAAAATAGAAACAAAGCCATATCGAGTACGGAATACCTGAAATTGCTTGTGTATTATTTCAAACTTGCTTAAAACATTCGATTATAATATTGTTCCGGTGGTCCGTTACCACTCCAAGTATTTAAAGGATTAATCGTGAGCAACGCTATGAAGAGAAATAATTCTTTGAGCGATGCATTCATCCTTGTCCTTCTTCCTCAAGAGGGATCTATATCTCTCAAAGAAAATTTTCCATCAATTTCTCTGATTCATTTACAGTATTACAGAAAGATGGTTGTATTTGCCATAAGTGACGTCGCAATTTGAGGTCAGGCGTTACTGCCCTCGTGTCACGAACTTTCATAGATCATATGATCGAGTTGCTACGGGAAACGTTTACGTGCCTCCTTTACCTAATCCCATCCCTGTCCGACCCCTCTCCGTCTCTTCTCAGTCCCTCCTCCATTCTCCAACCCTTTTCCTCTCCATCCCCTCCTAACCCCCTCATCCCCTATCCCTCTGTTTTTCTCTCCTCTCAGCCCCTACTCCAACTATCCCCGTCTCAGTCATGCCCCCCTACCCCTCCCCTCCCCTCTCCCCCGTCATCCTCTCCCATTCTTCCTCCTCCTCTCCCCCCCCCCCCCCACTTCCCTCTTTCTCTGCCTCTCACTCCTCTCCCCTACCCATATCACTCTCCCTTACCCTCTTTACCTCTTTCTCACCTCTCCCTCAACCTTTCCCCGTGTCCACCTGTCCCTCCTCGTAGCCCCCCCCCCCTTCTCCCTCTCCCTTCCCACTTTCACTGACCCTCACAGCTACCCATAATCATTCCCCGTCCAGAACTGGCGTCACATCCACATACAGGTTGATATGATGCCAATGGACACAGCCAAATCAGTGTGGGTTTTATTGTCCACTCGACCCAATAAAACGCAATGCCAAGAGTGGACTTAATAGAAGAGGAAGATATAAAAACTCTATTAGAAAACCCAAAATGGGCACTGAAGGATCATATGCTTACTTGGTGATGTCACCCAGCACTTTGCAATTGAACGCAACGGCTTCAATATTCTTACATTATGTGTAATCAAGGAAAAGTCGTCTGGAGTTTAGAGGTAATTGAAACGGCACCCCAATCGCCTGGTTTACCACGGAACAGAGGGTTTCTTTACATCTAACACGCAGACGTATATACCGAGGAAAATGACCTCACTTTTAATTCAGGAAAGAACTCCTTTAACCCTAAATCCAAATGGTTCTCTTTAACAAACAAAAATCCTATTTAAAGAGAGTTAGTGTTCTAATAAACATAGAATAACGATAATAATGATAACAATAAAATAAGTTACATTTCAACCCAGGCTTACCAGGGGATGTTCAAGGCGCCTAAAAAGTACTTATATTATTCTGAATCCACACGATTAGGCTGTCCGTTGGCTCTGAAGGCATTTCAGATATTACTGCCAACCGGGTAACCTCCGGTTGAGAGGGGCAAAAGTACATTTAGTGCTGCAATGGGACTCGAACCATCAACCATTTGATCCATGCACGGTCCGGCGACGTAGCCACCATGTTCACTAGTCGAGGCCAAACACTAATTGTTTAATTGTTACCAACTTATTCTAAGAAATAAATGTTCAGATTGCACCCCATGAGGCACAATGGCAACATTCGCAAACGGGTAGCAACA
>JAVYIG010006816.1:0-111399 GCA_035222895.1 Strongylocentrotus droebachiensis
CAAAACCTAAAGGGAAGAGTTCTAGTGACGCACCTCCTGCAAAAGCTGCTGAGAGGAGAGGACCAGAGGAGCAAGAAAGTGAGACTACTGAGCCAGCAGTTGAAAAGGAAGATGAACACAATTACAGCAAAGATCCTAAAGGTGTGCACATTTTTTTAAATACATTGGAATGGGCTTGGTTAATTGAAATAAGTTGCATTTAGACACCACTTCTTTTTTTGTTTAAACGTATTTAGGCTGCTGAATGACAATAATGTAGTGGCTGTCTTTAGTGGATAGGGAGAAAAGCTTGTACATAATTTTTACTGTAACCTGTGCCTCTGACTCGCTATGATTCTTTTTTTTTTAAGTCGAAGGGTTTAATAGGAAAATTCCACTTTCCCATCAACGTCTTAACAATACTAACAATCCAAAAAGTCATTCTCTATATTCCTCCAGATAATTTCTTAATGCAGCAGACTCCCTTCTCCTTCAATATTTTACAGTGCTATACAGTGCTACATAGTGATGCATTCAGTTACATTTAAAAAAATTGTACACACAAAGTGGCACTGTGAATTTTTTTCAATTTTGAATTTTTTTAAACCAAATTTAATGTCAGTGTTTTAAAATAAGGTGGTGTATATTCAACAGGGCCAGATATACATGTATATTATTGTAAAATTGAAATTTGTATGGTATGGCATTACGTTATAACAAATTGATTTTCTTTGGGAGATAGAATGTGGGATTACCTCATTACTAAATTAGTAAAAATTTGAAATACTTCATGTGATATAAAGCATATTTATGAATTGTTTTTAGTAGCAAAATGTGGTTACTAGAGGGGGGGGGGCTTCTTTTATGTTACTGGACACTCAGATTTGTGCATCGCTGTGCAGTTTCTTCTGTGCTGTTAATTACCTTATATTCTGATCCCTTTTCTCTTTTCAGATGAATTGATGAAGTTGAACCTGCTCATTTATGCCTGCTCTGTGTGCAAGAAGTATACCTTTGATCCCCAGCAGTCATCCAATCATGCACGGACGGCGCACAATGGTAAAGTCGCTATCATGCTGATGATGCCGCTTCCGAATGTTAAGCTACCCAAGCCTGCATCCACTCAGGAGCAGCAAGTGCTAGTGGCACCTTCCCCGACCAAGGTGATGAGTCCGGCAGCAGAACCGAACAAGACCATGTATCAGTGTGAGAAGTGCGATAGGCATTTTGATCGTGAACGGCAGATGAATATGCACAGGTGTTTGGAGCCAAGCAGGAGGAAGTCATCTCCTCGCAGGGGAGAGGAAGGCACAGCTCCAAAGTCTCCCGGTAGAGCAGGGGAAGTCGTACAGCCAAAGTCTCCTCGACGAGGAGGAGGAGAAAATAAGAAGAAGAATTCAGAGATGCAGTCATCACCAGCTAAACTAGTCATTGCTCAGGAAGAAGTGACCAGTAGTGATGAGACAAAAGAAAATGGGGCTGGAGATGGGAGGGACCTTGTGGCAAAAGCTCCTGTGGTAGATGCCACCACTAGGCCACATGAGACAGGTGACACACCTACGAAGGTAGGAAGCTCTGTAAACATTCCCATAGAAGATGACGATGCAGATGATGGTGTCCCTCCTACACTGGGTGTACATCTCAGTAAAAGTATATCTGTAGTTGACAGACGTGGCACGTGGAAACTCTGCAAAAGAAAAGATGTGTCAGGATGGAAGTGGGAGGCTCAGAAAGTGTCTGAAGATGAAGTGAAACAGAAGGCTGATGATAAGAAGGAGAAGAGTGAAGCTGAAAAGTTGGATGATAAGAAAGTTCAAAAGGTGGATGATAAGAAAGCTGAAAAGGTGGATAATCAGGTCAGTAGTCCTGACCCTGTCCTGGGAGATGATGACGACGATTATGAGTTTGGTGAAGATGATTATATAGAGGATGATGAGAATGTAATAGAACCATTCATTCGGAAACCTTTACTAGATGACAAAGCCGACCCCAATTCAGTATTTAGCAAGTACAAGATACTGTCTGCTGAACTAGAGGATGATATGATAAAACAATGGGCTGACAGGGAACCTCCAACACCTGATGAGATAAACAAATACATCAAAGTAGTACATGGTGGGCTGCAGAGTCTTAATGGAGAAGCTCTTGAGTTCTACCTGTGCCTGATATGCCGTAAGGTATTCAAGACCAAGAATGTTATGACACCTCATATATTCTGCCACATTGGATACCGTCCATACGTCTGCGAGCAGTGCGGATACAGTGCAACCAACTATGGAGCCTGGAAAGTTCACAAGCAGAAACATGCTGATAATGAACTGAAGTGCTGGCATGGTCAATGTGCCTTTGTTGGAAAGGTCAAAGAGGATCTGGATGAGCACAGGGCGGCCCATGCTCCCGCTCTACGTTGCGCCCTCTGCGATGTCAAGTTTAAAGGTCAAAGCACCATCCTTGGCCATCTGTACATCAGTCATCATGAGGAAATCAAAGAAGAATTGGGAAAGATTTCTACACCAAGATGGCCACAGCAGGTCGAGCAAGAAGCCAGATTGTCCTCTTTGAATGTGACATTGTGGGCAGAAGTGCAAGACGAAGGGCAGCTACTACACTCACATACGGACAAACCATGCCCTGAATTCCAGCCAAAAGAAAGGTGAAGGTGAACACAAGGTTGGTGATGGGAGGAAAAGGAAGCGAGGGAAGTATGTCAAGAAACCCGCTACTATCCTAAAGTGTGTTATGTGTGGATTCATATGCGATGGTGAAAAGAAACTAAAACATCACTTAAATTCACATCCTTTTATCTACCGTTGCTGCATGTGTGAAGATAAGTTCTTGACATACGGTGCGCTCAATGAACATGTTGGATCTCACAGAGGCGAAGAGGAAGGAGAGTTCAACCCTCAAGAGAAAATCAACGAGAGTCTGCGAAGGAGTATCTACTTGGCTGGTCAGATGGATAAGGCCCTGGAAGCAGATAAGGTACAGTGGGCGCAACGCAGGACAGGAGCAGCAGCTCCAAAGAGTGCTATGACAGGCTCCATTTTCGATGAACTCATGTCCAAGATCAGTATTCCAACAGAGAATGTAAACCAAGAAGAATTGGAGGAGGTTGGAGAGGCCTTTATGGGTTTGAAATATAAGAGACTGACACCTTCCATATTGCGATATATCCATTTGCGCTTTGGCAATGTTGAATGTGGAGTGTGTGGGAAGCTCTTTCCAAAGGTCGGACTGTGTAAAGATCATACTAAGAAGCATACAAAGATGAAGGAATTCAAATGCACCAAGTGTGACTTTCAAGGAGCCAATAAGAAGGCTATTGAGAGGCACTTGGCCAAAATCCACAATGAAGGTGAATCGTTCCACTGCCCTACGTGCGATACTAGCATTATAGGTGGAGACATGTACAGGCATCACATGAGGAGGCATGCTAAAGAAAACAAGGGACCTTACACATGCACATGGTGTAACACTGTTGAAGAAAAGGGGGAGGATATGAAGAATCATATCATGAACACACATCCTATGATGCCATTAGCTGAGAGTACAAAGATAATGGGACAAGGAGTTGTCATCCATAGAGAGAAGGGAGCCCCCTTCTTGGTATGTGAGGTCTGTAATGAAACCTTCCGCCGCATCTGTGATCTTCGCCGTCACATGTGGAAGCACTCCTCCGTCAAGCGCTTCACCTGTGATCTCTGTGACTATGGTTCTGACAAGCGTGGGAACATCCTATCCCACATGAGGAGGCACTCCACTGAGAAGCAAGCAACCTGCCACGTCTGTGGGAAGATGTACAAGACCATGCAGAGTCTGAAGCTTCATGTCAGAAGTGCCCATCTCAAGTTGAAGCCGTTCAAATGTGAACAGTGTGATTACGCTGCAGCTCAGCCAGTCCATCTACGCAGGCACGTCGTTCTCCATCACAACACCGGAGAGCGTCGTCGGTTCCGTTGCGCCATCTGCCCAGACTACAAGGCGACCGACCTGCAGGTCGTGAAGCGGCACTACAAGAAGAAGCATCCCAAGGAGAAGATGAACATCTCCAAGTGCTGTCCACTCGATGCCCAAAACCCCTCCATGATGAAGAAGGACAAGCACCAGGTTATCCAGGTGGTGCCGTCTCTACCGACCCTGACTGAGACACCCGCTAATCCAGAGACACCAGCACCATCTGACGTGACCCAGGAGATGGACCAAGAGCAGATGAACCAGTCTCAGGACATGGAGTCAGCCATAGTTGAGGTACATACTGAGCAGCAACAGCAGCAGATCTCCCAGGACATGACAGTTGAGGTACATACTGAGCAACAACAGCAGCAGATCTCCCAGGACATGACAGTTGAGATACATACAGATCAGCACCAGCAGCAGATCTCACAGGACATGACAGTTGAGGTAGTTCTCCCTGAGGATCAGAGCCAGCTAATTGATATCAACTCGGCTCTTCCAGATGTCATCAATGCTTTAGCTGCGCTTCAAGATTCTGAGATTAACATGACGATCTCTAGACCAACAACAGACTGATGAAAATTTGCGTTACATCGAACCGTCACAAATCGATTGGTTTTGGGTGGGTATGGGGTCGGTTTGGCTGTGTGACTAAAGTATCATACTAGTTATTGAAAGGTAGTAGTTCGCTTCTAATAACAGATTCTCATTATTACTATCAAAATCAAAAGTCAAGTAGTTCATATCAGTACCATCGGCCAAATCTAGTCTGAATTAATACAAAGATCGCAAAACAGTTCAAAGAGTTAGTGTGTATAGGCTTCAACTATGCCAAAAACGCAAAGGTGACAACTGCTTTTGAACAGAAGATAGTAGAAACCTTAACATGGAAATTTTAAAATGCAATGCTGAAGAGACGTTTTTTTATCTCACTTTTAGTGGCTGCCAAACTTTTACTGAATGACAAAGCAAAAAAGAAAAAAGTTCTCAGGAATTTTATGCTATGCATGCAGCATGCAAATACTTTTGGACCTCATTGATTCTCAAGCCATGCAGCAAATCTGACTCCAAACCTACAGATAACTTATCTATTTAGACCTCATGTGAAAAAAAATTCAGCCTGTTGTTGGTCTCGTTCCAGTTTGGATATTGGGACTTGGGTTTATGATGCAGAAGGCCCAGGTCCATTGACACAAGATCCACGAGATTGAGGAATTAGTCTTGTGAATCCTTTTGTCAACTATCCAAGGTTAGCTTGTTCATGGAAAAGGCTAAGATAGAACCACAATTTTTGCCTCATGCTCTTGAGAATGACTTGGGAAGCTTGTTTTGTAGTTTGACTAGCTTTGCAATTTAAGTCATTCTTTAAAGTCTTAATTTGTGTTTGAAAGAAAATTTTATTTTAGGAGTGCATTTAATTGCAGGCTCCAGCGTGAGACATAATTTATGTTGATATTTTGAGAGAGAAAAAAATAGGGCGTCTGGACATAGATCTTTAAATGGATGCTTATCCAATTATATAGTCAAACCTGCCTATTAAGGCCACCCAAGGGAAACACAAAAAGTTGCCACTACAGACAGGTGGCCTTTCTAGAAAGGTCCTTCAACACTTGTTTTCTTCTAGAGGGAGGCAGTGTGGATGGCTTTTATATAGAAGTAGCCACTAAGGAAGGGTCGACTGTATTTAGAAGAACCAATATTTGAACTACAATACCGGTATGTGTTGATTTACAGAATGTACATCTGATATGGTCATTTGACGCAGAGGCCAAAGATGGATTGCAGAAACAATATTTAGCTGAAGAAATACACAGGAAAAATCTGAGATTGAATTCAGATTTGCATATCCTTTTTTTAATTCAACATATATTTATTTTATTTTTTCTTTCAAGGACTCATTTGTCTTATTCTTTCCTTGCCTTGACGATTATTCCATGAACATTAATGGAGGTACAAGTAGAATACCTTTTTTTAAGGCTTATGAGATAAATTGGCTTGATTTTGTCATTGTGTGTAGAAAATGTTGAATACACTGAAATAGATAATTTTATTATTTATCCCATGATTACCTTAGTAAATTGAACATTATCCCATTTAGGATATTGTTGGAGAAGATGCCATGGTACCCTATTGTATTGACCTAATAGAATATGGGGCTGCCTCAAGAACTAGTACAATGATGCCTTTATTGTCAAGTAATGTTCCTTCTGTTGTTGCACCCACAATAGTCATAATTAACATATACAAATTATATGCATTCTGTTTAAAGAAAGGTTAATCTTGACAGCCCTAAAGCATGCACAAGGCTTGCCTGACATCGCAACAAGTAATGTATGCAGAATGGATTCCAAGTATCAGTACATGTATTGCAGTTCGCTCATTAATAGCAAGGTTATTAGATTACCTTGTCACTACATTTAGGTCCCCAGGAAAGAAACATCTTTAAAATTGAATATGTTTGTCAACCTATCTATTATAACAAGCAATTTTTTTTAATCAATTTTATTCTAAAGTGTAAAATGATATTTGTATTGCACACCTTTCTATTACTTCTAAGAAATGTAATGGGCAGATCAGGGCTATATCATAAAACTTGTTAACAAATTACAGTAACTGTTATAAGCTTACCCTTGGTGCTGAAATCATTGCATTTGATTTGTTATTGATCAGAAGTTTTATGAAACAGGGCCCAGAATTAAACTCCCTTGATGTTACAGATGCAGTATCATGCATTTACCAATGTAACTACTGGTATACTAGGTTAGTTCAACTCGCTGGTCTATACATGGGACCAGCGTATCCAGTAGCTGGGTGAAAATTTTAGAAATAGATATTTTGGGCACCATCTTTACATGTTTTCAAAACTGCATTTACACCCCTTTAAGCATATAGAGTTGTTACAAAGTAGGTACCAGTAGATGGAAATTACCTTGCTAAGTTGTTATATTGAAAATTTGTTGTGTAAGGACTGAAAAATGATAAAGTGAGATCTGGCAATATTTTTTCATGAGAATATTATCTATGATTTGATTATGATCTTTCACCGAGTACGACTATCTTTGATGAAACTACATGTATATCTATTCTAATAGCTATGGATGTATCTGACTTTGGGAAAATATAAAGGGAACAGTTTAGTCCCATGTATTGGATTATGTCTCAGGGATGTCCTGAGCATGCATACCGGTACTAATCACAAGAAAAACTGTCTTGGTTTTTATGTATGTATTTTTTAAATGAATGCATTTATTTTGTGTAACATAGTGTTACCTGCTAGCTGTGTGTATCATATACTTATTGCAGGCACATCACAATGAATTTGATCTTTGTAGACAAAAAAACAACAACCTACAACAAAAGACATGTGACATTGATAGCTTCGTTAAGTTGTTGAAGTGTTCTGAAGTTAAGGTATTCTTTTTTTAATATAATTTTTATGACAAGAATAATGATGGATTGAAGTATATATGTTCAGAAATCACTTATCTGATACAGGGAGCACATATTCAAATTTGTGCATGCTTTAATTGTGCTATATTTGTATTCTCGATGTAAATATTTGTATATAGGTAACATTAATGTACTATTTTTCAATTAATGATCCGGCAGGTTGTGCAAAAGTTTACCCCAAGAAATAGCCAGCCTGATATGCCAGCACTGAAAATATTCGAAAAGGTGTGATGCTGTGAGCCGCACCCCCCCCCCCCCCCCACACACACACATACACCTATTGCAAATCAAGGTTTATATTTGAAGGGATGCATGTTCGTTATGTCTGCAAGTGTGTGATTGTAGTACTTTCCAGAACAATAGAGGGAAGATAACACACAAAAATATGCATGGTATGGAAAGTATTGTAACAAAAAAAAAGCATGTGCCATCTCCCCCCCCCCCCCTCCCATTCTCCTTTGCACAGCACGCTTTCAAGAAAAGCAAAACTTAATGAAGTTATAATAATCTCAAATTCATGTTTTTCATTTTCATGTAAATTACACTAGGTCAATGATCATCTTACCAGAAACATGTGTAGTACATGTAAGAAAAGCAAAGGTTGTATGGATGAAATATGGTTGGCTTGTAAAATGTCAACATCATTTATTCTGAGAATGATGTTTATGATTGTAGTCTAGAGAATGGACAAGTCCAAGTTAGTAGGATATGCTGTGTCACATATGCTGCCAAGTGTCAGGGAATAATTATGATCTACTTAACTAGTATCAAAAGTATCAGTTTCCTTCATATGTGATCTGACTCTGACGGTGACCCATGGGAAAAATAATGGTGGTTTCTAATACCGGTATATAGCGTGCATGTCTGGCACGCCAAAATTAGATGTACTAAATTCTTTGACATTGTTGGTAACGTCTAGGACAAAATACTTTGGACTTGTCCACTTACGTTGAAATGAAGCAGCTTATTTTGAAGATTGAAGTAAGTGTAACATTTGTAAATGGGTGGCAGAGTCTCAAATTGGGACATGAAATCGCATTGTGTGTTGGTTGTAAGGAAATAATGTTGTACAAAGCTTTCCATTTTCATTCCAAGTGTTGCCTTTATGACGTGTTTCACGATTTTGCTCTCAAGACTTGTCACTGAATATTATTCTGTTGGAGAAACTACTTCGCAAGGTTATAATTGACATATGAATTACATTATTTCATTAAATGACCCAATGCTATTTCTTCCAGTTCCATAGCAAGCAGTGTTACATTGTGTGATTCTTTTTGGTATAAACCAGAATATGATGTACACTTTTTTCTTCTTTTAAACTCCTAGAAGTAGATAATATTGTTTGTTTGGGGCTGGATGTTTTTGTGATTAGTATGATAATGTCTAGATGGCGAGCCAGAAGGGCATTTACTCGGTGTAAAAGTGCATGATAATGAGTTAACTTAAAACCCATTTGGGGGTTTGGGGCTCTCAGATGGGATTCTGTATTTTACCCTTCTTAAAACAAATCAAAACAAAGAAAGAGAGAGAGGGGAGAGAAAGAAAGGGAAAACGAAAGAGAATTGCAGTCCTTCCATGTTTATGAGAGTTTGGATCAAAAGAAAGATGACAGGTACATTGACTAAATAGAATACAAGGAAAAGGAAGGCTTGATAAGTTTCAGAGAGATGAGAAAGAATGGGATGAAAAGGTGGGGGCTTCTTTTTTCCTTGTTAAGCTTCTTATCAGTTTTCCTTCTTTTTGTCATATTTCCTATCTTCTCTTGCTTTCCTGTTCTTGCCTTCTTCTTATCTTCTTCCTTCTCTTTCTTTTCATCTTTATTTCCTCTTCTTTTTTTCTTCTTCTATATTCTTCTTTTCTTGTTATTCTTTTTTCCTACTCATTCTTCCCCCTCACAAGGTTCATTTCTTCTTCTCCTCCTCTTCCCCTTCATTTATCTCCTTCGCTCCTGCTTTTCCTTCTTGTCCTTCCGATTTATCTCTTATGCTCCCTTTCTCTTTGACTCTCTTCAAAATCTATTTCTACCACCAATGCCAAAATAATATTGCGTAACAACTAAACACTTTTTCGCGGTACTTTCCCATTCGGTGTGTGTGTGTGTGTGTATTAACCGTATCCGTGTAGCGTACTGTACTGTGTGTATGAACCTCAAATTGACACTCCCGAGTTGTAGATCTATTGCACAATACCCCTGGAAAAAGGAGCGTGTGTTGTTTTGATGCAATTTTTTGCGGCAATACATTATACACAAGCGGCGCTGAACTGACACGTACCGTTGCTCTACGGCGAGGGGAAACGGTGCTAAAACACTCGAATTCAGCGAGGTAAGAACTATTTTAAATATATGTTTCAGTGTATAAGCACGTTTAGATATGGGCAATTCTTATTATGAATTTCATGTATTTCCATGGCTTCTAAAAGCGACGAAATGAGTAAATTAACCACTACCAATTTTACAAGCGATCGTGTGCATTTTGAATTTATTTCTCTGCGCTCGACTCTGTGCATACTACAATACATTGTGCACAGAAAATCTCGTTCTCCGTGTTTATGACTTTTGTGTATAATTGTACCAATGGCCAATGCCTTCTCTTTTCTTTCTTTTAAATGTTTAAGATAGTTCTAATAAAATTAGTTTTCTGCTAATTTAATTGCTGGTTTCTATGTAGATCTAGACCCTAATATATAAGACTAGGCCTAGACCAATGATAGAGAATTGCACAATTTATATAGGGGGAAGTATTGCGCAATTAAATTGTGATTACCGGGAACTACAATTTATTTACAAGTTGCATTTCCATGAACCGAATAGCTATTGCCAACAACATTACTCTCAAACTCACTGAATATGATCAGTTCTATTATTTTTCAATGATTTATGTTTATCCCTCGAAAGGCGTGATTCTGCATTATTATTGAATCAGCTTTATAGCTTCGTTCATGTCTGTTTTCTTGTTTATTATCCTAATTTAAAATCTAAAATTAAGAAATAAATTGATGTCTAACATTATTTTTCAATTATTCAGTATATTGATCAGAAATAGAGATCAAATCAATAGCAGCAGTTTGCTTATGTCTTTTCACTATGTTTGTTAACTTTGTTTTGTTTCTTTTTTTTCATTCATTTTTTTTCCTCGACTTAGTTCTGTAAAATATTCAAGGTTGTAACGAACATTTTAGAAAGTAGATTGTATTGATTTTCCGCTTTTCCATTGATGTAGAATATGCCCAAAGAGTTTTTTTGTTTTCCTTACGTTGATCTACTAGATCAACACAATCAAAGAACTAGCTATTATTATTATTATTATTAAATACAAATCTCAGTGTTTAATATTGTTCAAAGTGCAAATACATTTGAAAAAGAAATATGACGAAGGTAACCTGTGAATGATGAAGTTTATTTTAAGATTTTGAGAGGGAACCGTCATTTCGTTTATGTACTTTGATTTTCTGCTTCAGGGAAATTGCAGCATACCCTTTTAACGTTTTTGTCATTGTATTTAAATATAATTTTTGTATGGCCTTTTGGGCATAATTTTACTTCAGAAGTTATACTGATAACAAGTCAACTTTCATTTCCTTTCCTTGTTTTTTCAGGTTTTGTTTTTTTCTTTTCTTCTTTCATCGTGCTTGAGGAGACTGCTCTATTTCATTCTTGTTAGGCATTTTTAGTTTTACGTTAATTTTCTTTTGTTATTTTTCAGGTTTTTCTTTGGTTTCTCTTTGCATCGGGAGATACCACCATGGCCTCCCTGTAAAGCGATGTTGTAAGTTAGCTGCCTACCATCCCGTGAACAGATCAGCCACAGTGATTAGCTATCTGAAGAACAGTCAGCCTTGTCGACCCAAAAATATGGCATCCACAAGCAACCCCTCTTTGTTGCCTCAAAAAAACATCAAGCAAGAGATTATTGTAGTCTTTGAACCCCCGGCCAGAGAATTGGCATCCTCGAGTAGCCACTCCTCGTCGCCTCAACCTGAGACAAACCAAGAGATTAATGTGGTCCCTGTATCCCTAGTTAAAGATATGCCATCGACAAGCAACCCCTCATCCGGACACGAGACTGACCAAGAGAATGACATGGTCCCAGACTCTACAGGCATCGAGCTGTCCAAGGATGATCTCAAGGCTGGCGGCGGGAAGGTAGGAAGCAGCTCCAAGAAGAAGAGTGGGTGTGAGAAGGACAGCGATGAGTACAAGCGCCGTAGGGAGCGCAATAATGAGGCTGTGCGGAAGAGTCGCCAGAAGAGCCGGCAGAAGGCCTCCGAGACAGAGGTACGGGTGACAGAGCTGAAGAAGGAGAACGCAGACCTGGAGCAGAGGGTCACGCTGCTCCACAAGGAGCTGGAACTGCTTAAGGACCTGTTCCTGACTCATGCTAATGAGCTCCCAGATCCTAGCACCACTTTTGGGCTCTTCAATGCCAACCCAAGGATGGGGTCCAGTTCTCCTAACCCAGCTCTGTCGCGGCGCATTGTCCTCAAAACTGAATCTCTCACTGTGTCCCTGACCTGTAGGAATGTCCCAGAGAGTATCACTACTACAACATGACCAGCATTTGACCTTTGCCAACAAGGTGTTCAATCGTGTGTGTATACAAGTTAGAGATTACGTTGAGTGCTGGTGTTAGAATTACCTTTGGGAAGAAAAGATCCAGAGGCACTTTTCAAAGATGATTATGTAGGAAAGAAAGCACTTACATGTACATGTACATGTATGTAGTATTAGGTTTTTGGAACCATGAACATTATAACAATATGACTACATCTTGCAGGAAATCACATACCAGTACTCTGAAAGTCATTACACACCAAAACTGTCTGGAGACTACAAAAAAATAGCTTAAATTTTTTTTTTTTAGCCTGCTTAAAAGGGGAGAAATTGAAAAATGCAATTGATTTTAATAAATAACAGGAAAAACCACCTTTTGAACACCTTCTTGGCAGATCTGTTGCTCACATTGTTATTGGTCATGTAATGAAATTAATTTTAGAATTATTGGTGACTGATTTTCTTCTGTCTGAAAAATATTGTTTGATACTTGATAGTGGCCCAGAAAGCTAACAACTCAAATGAGGGCTAGATCAAGTAAATGCATTTTTCTATTGATTCTATGACTTGCAAGGCTGTCAAGAAATGATAGACTTGGCAGTCGTGCAATTATAATCATTAGCTGCAAAATATCTCAATCATTGCCTTTTTCATTCTATTCTGTTCTTGAGAAACGTTAAACCTTTGTATGTATATAGAGTAAAAAGTAAGATTTATATCTGGAAAAGACTGAACATTATCAGATTCCAACACTTAAAAGCTGTATTGATACAGAAAACTTTCATCAGTTGGGGATAATGATAACATGTAGTTGTTAAGCTTCTACCAACCTTAAATTTGTTGTGCAAGCTTTCATCCACTCCTGGGGACTTTCTCCAGCTAAGTGATCAGTCTGAGTCACACGTATGATTCGCTGCACTGCCTGGTGTCCTGCATCGTTTTGAATTTGGAATGTCTATCGCAAAATTTCATGAATGTTTCCAACAATTATTGAACCACACTAATAAATATCCTAATCTTCTGTGTTTCAGAAGTAAATATCTTATCTCATTTTAGTAAGAATGAGTGTTCATTATTCAAGGGGGAGATTTTTTTTCTTCAGGATTTGAATAAATAATAATAAATTATATAGATGTACATAAATATATGCGATGATGCATACAAACAGAGATGATTTATGAAAACAATCAATGCAAAAACTGATGATATTGTTTGTACAAAGTAAACTGTGAAAAAGAAAGTGTTAACCAATGACGTGCATGTAAATAAATAATGATCTGCATTGTTTGGTTTTCTTGAATGTCACCTGCTACACATGTACCAGTTGAATAATTTGTGTATTATATATCCTAGGCATATCACAGCTGCTTGCATTCTCTTTATTACTGTAGGTTTATTCTTGGTATTTCGTTGTTTGCTAAAGGCCCGGTCACACAGCCCTCCACGGGCGTATCGCGGCCGAATCACGGCCAAAAATTTCTGCCCGTGAAGCAGACGCTGTTGGACGCGTTGAGGTCGCGATAAAGAGGCGATACAGCCGTACTTTACCCGTCGTTACACGCGGTAAGAAATTCACACGCGGTTGGCCGCGCGAAAAAGTTTTGGGCTGCCCAAAAAAATAGACCGCGGGTAATCGCGGGCGGTACACGTGTTACACACGCGGTAAAGACGCGGTACAGACGCGGAACGAACGTGCTAGGACGTGCTACGGCCGCGGTTAAGACGTGGTTACACGCGGAATTGGACGCGAAATTTTAGCGGGTAATCGCGGGTGGAGCACGGTCATAGCACGTTTGTTCCGCTACTGTACCGCGTTGTTATCACGTGCATTAGCGTGTGTACCGCGTGTAAGCGTGGTAGGCCGCGGTACCGCCGCGCTTCACCCGCGATAAGGACGCGGAACAGTCGCCGGCGTCTGTTCCGCGGGCATACCACGGGTAAACCGCGGGTAAGCCAATTTTGCACATTTTCCACCACGGGCAACCGCGGGCAAAAAAAAATCGCGAAATTTTACCCGCGATACAGACGCGAAAGGCTGTGTGACCGGGCCTTAAGGTAAAGTTCGTACATTGAAGTAAAGTTTGCATAGAGCCATAATGTCATTAGCTCTGTGTAAAGGAAAAAATATGTTTATAACTCTCTTCTTGCTCTAAGCAAACAATTAACAATATATTTACATATCAGTAGGTAGTTTATTGTGCTTTCTGAAAATTAAAGGAATATGTGGAAGATTTATAACAGTTTCTTTATATTTTTAAGTGGAGTATTAGGCAGAAATTTTCATTTTCGGAGTAACTAGTCAAATCCATCAACATTGCAAAGCTGTATGAATGTGAATTAGGGTAGTTGTATTTTATCACAGCATCAGACACGTAATAATTTTTTTTTACTGAATGATAAAAATATGAGCAATTGTATTTCCAATTCTTCATTTCACGGAATTCTTCATTTGTTGTCGATGATTAATTGTGTAGTCATACTCATATCTAGAGTTTGCTCACAAGACATGGTGTGCTCAATGTAAATCTTCATTTGTACAGGTTTCCAACCTTCTTAAGGGCCCTATACTAACTTTGTTGAAAGGGGCACTGTAACTTGAAAGTCCTGGATTTAAAACCAAGTGAGAGTTGTGACTTGTGACCATCCTTGAGCATGATTTTTCCCAAACTTAGACCATATATATGTAAATACAACATGTGTATTCTTTTGGGAATTCGTAGCTTCATTCTTATCATTGTACAAGTGTGTGTACCTTTACACTTGAGGGCTGCAGAGTGGTTGATTTTATAATTCACATTCTCATCAAAATTTATGTTTAGGAGTTTTTTTATTTTAAAAAAAAAAAAGTTCTTTGAAGGCTATCATTCTATCAATTGTAATTCCAGAGTAATCATCTATGATTTTAGAAGTGATTTGTTTTTAAAAACGAGGGAAACACAGGTTTCTCCAGGATGCTTGATGAATCTTGCAAACTCTTTATTAGTTTATCTGTATACAGATATTGTGTTGCTCATTGCTACTTAAATTGAATTTATTTTATATAGTAGTTATTCATTGATGAATACAAGATAAGCTGTAGTATGTCTGTATTTGAAGCCATTCATAATCTTTCATTATGTACTGTACATGTTATTTGATCATTGTTGTTTATTTTGTCATGTTCTACTTTGCACTGTAAAAAAAGTGAAATTGTATACAAAATTAATGAATTATCAGTCGTTCATGAATGGTGGAATTCACTGCTTATCATATATATTCTTTCAATTGCTTAGTCTTTGTATACTTTTTTGTTAACTTGTCTATTCCTATTTCCTTTCATTACATTGTGATTATATACTGGCCCAAACAAGGTGTGCTTGCCCAACTTCTACAGTGGAAACATTATAATTATACGAATAAAATTGTAATCCACAAATGACATGAGATTAATGATATTGGAAGAGTTTTTTCATATGAAAGATTTCTGTTAATCTGATTTAATAATTCGATTTTGCCACTTCCCTGTAGAAAATAATATAAATAGAAAATGTCAAATTTGAGGAAATGAATGATTGTGTCGGCCCAACTCTTGCAGTTGATTGCCCAAGTGGATGATATCTTGTTATTTTGAAAATATATGTTGGTTGTAAAGTATGCCAGCTTTTAGTTTGCTCATCAAATATAAAGGCACTTGTTTATCCAATATTTATCTTGTTTCTAACAGTATACAGACAAGGAAAAAGATACATTGATTTTGTATTAAATGTTTTCCAAACTAGCTGAATAAGATCCAAATGATCATTTAGGACTTTATTATTATATGAGCCAAATTACATCAAGATGTGTATAATATGAGCCCGAATTGAAGTCGATTTATGCTCTATTGTTAGTGCTCTATGTGATACCCAAGGTATAAGGTTTTAGAAAAAATAGTTGTTACATTGCCCTTTGTGACGGACCCAAAAGTTTTAAAATCTACGATCAGCTTTTTATTAATTTTTTAATTTTATTTTTACCGTTTTTTAGAAGAAGAAAAAGTTTAATGAATCAAAAAATATATGTATCAAAAAATTCAAAGCATTAAAAACTGAAAAATATCAGCTGAAAAAGGGAAAAAAAAAGCAACACCAACCGACCCAGGTGCTGGCACCTAAGGGGCAGTACAACATCATTTTGTTAAAGGCCTAATACTAACTTACGTATTGCATACAGTTTCTGGTAAATGCTTTTTTAGATTTCTGTTTACAATCAAACTAAGGTCTGTACCCTGAAAACATACGAGGTATATTTAGCTTAATTATGAAAAACATTTAAGCTTTTCATAATGTAGGTTCTAATTCTGATTTATATTCTGTACATGAATACGGCTGTAAATAAAGTGGAAGAGCATTATGTAACGGAAAAACTATTTTGTCCTTTAATTTTGTTATTAAGTGTCATTTACGAAATTCTACTTCTACATATCGTCGTATTTGATTATGTTTGGTTTTCAGGACAAGTTTCTACGACAAAACTGGCTGGTCGTGTAGAAAGTACCTCGGTCACACTGTCGAACCGACTTTTTTTTGTTTTCGCCATTTAAAGGGATAGTCCATCCCAGGATTTTCTTAAGCTGACGATATAGACCTAATAATACCATGAAGAATGATACAAGTCTCATTAAAATCCATGATCACATAACGAAGATATATCGACTTTTTTATCGAAAATCAGCCGCCCCCCAAATGCAAATGCGTTACATGGGCATGAAACGATCGCCAAAAATTAACCGATAGTATCGAAATTGTGACGTATGTTGCGAGCTGCCTTCTTATTTCGCAGACATTCACTTTCGCTTTCACTTTCATTCATGATTCGTCGTGTCAGTGCGATAACAGTGTAGCGCGAGCGAAAGTGAATGTCTGCGAATAACAGCATTCTATGTAGCATTCCACATACATTCCATGCAAAGTAGAAGAAACCAATAAATATTCATAATAGTCCCATACAAGTATAAATCAACATCACAAAGTATCTTGAATATTCAAACATAAACAAAGGGTATATATTGAATATTCATAGTATATGTAAATTATACTATAAGCTTGACTGCATCAGGTGAACATTGAAACCAATGAGAGAGAGAGAGATAGACAGATGAAAGGATGGTGGATGAAAAGGGTGAATGTGAATGAGGGATGACCTATATGAAAGGGATGAATCATGGATATGAGGGGGAGTTTCAGAAGTTCAAAATAAATCCCTACAAACTAGTCTTCCTCTTACAGAAAAATGTCCTCATTTTATAAGGCTTTGTCCTTTCTTTGATTACCGAAACATCTAACACATTAAACATCTTCCAAAATGATATGTTCTATCCTTTCCTCTTGTAAACAGAGAATCACTATCAATATAATTATCCTTCTTTTGTTTTTCTTTAAAAGAAAAACACCTTACTACCTGTAAGCATTGTATACAATTTTACAAAACAAATGAATTTCAATTGTATAGGCCCTATAAATGAAATATGACTTATGACTCAAATGTACAGAGTATTAGCATAACATACATGTATAAATCAACATCACAAAGTATTCTTGAATATTCAAACATAAACAAAGGGTATATATTGAATATTCATAGTATATATAAATTATACTATAAGCTTGACTGCATCAGGTGAACATTGAAACCAATGAGAGAGAGAGAGATAGACAGATGAAAGGATGGTGGATGAAAAGGGTGAATGTGAATGAGGGATGACCTATTAATATGAAAGGGATGAATCATGGATATGAGGGGGAGTTTCAGAAGTTCAAAATAAATCCCTACAAAAGTATCATCTCTGTTGAGTCAAAAGTTTTTCAAATCGGCTAAGGTCTCTATACCAACGGCGCAAAATCACAAACGTTGAGAGAGAAGAGGGCGCCATCTGGAACAAGAGCAACGATATAATTATTTTAATAATTATTGTCAATATACAGTTTATAAGTGTTGAATTTTGAAATGCTTCGGTTCTGTTTTAGATATATTTCAAAATTCCTCTTTCCAAATAGATTTTTATCCTGCGAAAAGAATAGTCGACGATTCGTCGTAAGATATTGTATTGCCCTTTTAGGGTCGGTCGGTCGGAAATCTTTATTTTTTGTTTAACTTTTTTTTCCTTCTCCCTCTTTGAGCTGATATTTCTCAGTTTTGAATGCTAATCCATATTTTTGTAGTCATTAAACATTTTTTTTAAACGTTAAAAAAAAATACTTTCTTAAAAAGCCGACCATAGATTTCAAGATTTTTGGGTCGGTCGCAAAAGGCAATACAACATCTTTTTTTTAGACCTAATGTAAAATGCAAGCTGGTTGTAACTTTCATTTCACTTGCTATCAAAATCATTGGCGTAGAGCTACGGATACCCTATATACAACAACCTCTACAACGGCCCTACAACAATCTCTTCTCACGTACTCGATGGTCTTGATCTTTCACATGTTTTCCAATTATTAAAACCAATGCCTCCCCCCTTCCTGCATCCATGACGCAAGTATGATCTCTATATGTCATGAAGATAGTGCACTCGATCTCTTTGGTTGGAACAACGGTTGTGCAAATGGAGATATAAACAGGGTTCCTATCTCTCTTACATATTTCATCCCCTATAGTTTCCCCAACTTATCCTATTAAATATTTAATTCGGCCTAATAATTTAGCAGCTTGAATAGGCCGACCCGCTTAGGTCATGGAGTTACTTAGGTCTACATCAGTATCGTTGGGTCACTTCGGTGCTAATCAAAATTGGAACAGGCAGGATACCAGTTCGGTTTCCATGGCAACCAGATGATGTAAAATGTATGTGGATGTTGACGGTAACCATAGTTGTCCTATGGTGAAAAGTATGACATCCGGATAATTATAACCGTTATAATTATCCGGATGTCATACTTTTCACCATAGGACAACTTTAACACTGCCTTTATAGGAATATGTTTATCATCTTCTTATATGCAATCGCATATGAAAACAATGTATATTTTGTTTTGAGATTAACACAGACTCGTGACTTAATTCAAATTGTGACTATATTTTTTGAAGCAGGGTCCTCAGTTGTTGGTACTTATTAACAAGACTCTGTTAGATGTAGATCGAAGACAGAATATATACATTTTAAAATGATCTACCATCTTCATGGAAGGGCTTTGTGTTTGATTTTGTGCTGACGTTCCCCGAGGCAACGGTATCTAAACTAAACTTGGCTAAAGCTATTTTGAGCGTAGTCATGAATGGAAGAAAAAGAGTGGTCTAGTTATCAAAGCCGATAAGCCGAGCATATAAGCTAAAGCCCCCCGATCCAAACAATAATCGCCGGAATCAGATTGCTTGTACTAGCTCTCCCATTGACTGATGACTCTTTCAAGCCCTCATCCCAGCGATTTTACACCAAATTAGTCGTGTAGTGTTTCCTCGTAGACAGTCAACACCGAAGGAAGCACACATGCAAGCACCGTGCACAGATAGTCTGAGTTTGTAAACACTTGTAGCCTGGTTGACACGAAAGGAAAACACGGGCTTCATTAAATGTTTTGTTTGATGGATTAAAATAGCACATACATAACTTCAACAAGAGGATTTGATATTCAAAATGGAAAAAAGCCTACTACATTGTTTAAGACATAATTATTTTGATATTATTATCAAGATAGACAAGTTTCTCTTCATAATTAGTTCTACATAGACTGATAGACACCCTTATCTAAATAATACATTTCCAGTTTATCCTGGGTTATGTAATTAATTTAGCTGGCAAAAACACATCATATTTCTTATTCTTTTTTAATCAAACGCTGCTATATATTAAACAGAGAGAAGTGCGTGCACTGGCAAGCGGGAAATCGTAAACCATATCCGAAACCATATAATTATATTTAACGTCTGATTCATAACGTCTAACATCTTCGTCTCGCAAGACACCGAAGTGCTTTGTGCGAGAAAACCTTTGCGCATCGATGATCGTGTACTACCAGTCCATTCATAGCAGGTGCAACGAAGTCTCCATGGTGATGGTACTATGGGCAGCGCCCTCGCGCCGTAACGACAACACAAGCTCCGCCAGTTCGCTAGCTTCGCCATTAGCAATCAACGAGGTCACAGAGACCTGAAGTGCGAAACTCCTCTCTGCAACAAAGAGCTTAGAAATTAACCGAAAATGTTCAAAAATACGTTTCAAAGTGGATTCCTGTCGATTCTCTACAGCATCGGCAGCAAACCTCTCCAGATTTGGGATAAGAAGGTGAGTTTTGTGGCTTTTTTAGACGAATTTTGTGATGGCAGGGAATCCGGCATGCGCGCCTTTCTCGTTAACGTGTACACCCTCCGCTGGCAGTGGTAGTGGTATGCAATCCTATGCATGCACGGAGAGGGGTGTTGCTTAGCAGCACTGGAGCGGTCATGTGCCAAACAGTGCCCTGTTGGTCCCGGTGCCTGTTATTGATGTTGTGTGTTCTTGTGATTGTTGCTCTGTTTGTGTTTTATGTTTATATATCATCGTATCAATAATATATATATGTTTTTCCTCTCTTAAACTAAAGTTGATATATTTTCATGCTATTTTATATGTGGATTGTCAGGACTGTAAAATTCTTAACTGTATTTGACTCGATTTGCTCATCAATTAACCGAGACTAAACCTGAACAGAATTCTTTATTTTTCTTCTGAAACGGTATTTAATTAGTATGTCCCTTGTCAATCACATTTAAACCACATTTTCTGCATTTTAGAAGTTAATTTTGAGGAGATATGAAGCTTAGGAATCATGAATTTTTCATGATAAATGGTTAAGAATGTAAAACCACTTTGAATCAATTGTTGGTTGTATTTTTAATCTACATTTCATGATATATAAGATATTTTTATTCAATAAATCTGTGAATAATATAATGTGATATATGATTTCCTTCGTGCGCTTTACATTACTATATTTTGTATTATCCTTGAGAACATGAGAACTTTAAAGTTGACCCATTAACATTTGTTTGATATAATAGTATACAAATTACAATACAGGCTTGATACATACACAGAGACTGGGAGAGGAATTTACTTTTTTATTCCGATATGTCTTTTTATCCTTCTCACATGATGATTTTGATTATAATGTACCGGTAGCTTATACAGTGTACTATGATTTTGCATCATCAGATTTTTTTTCTTCTCAAACATTTTCTCTTCCTCAATAGATTTTTTTTTTTTTTTTAAATTCATTCTTTTGATTTTTCTATGCTAAGTAAGAACAAAAACTTAGCTATGAATTAGGTGAATCAGTATGTATAAAAAATAATGTATTTGTTTTTTATAACTTGTCATTAAATGAATCTATTTTCCTTACTTTCACAGGTCAGAAATGGACACATAAAAAGAATAACAGACAACGACATCCAATCTCTAGTTCTTGAAATTGTGGGTACAAATGTCAGCACAACGTTCATCACGTGTCCTGGCGATGCAAACAAGACGCTCGGCATCAAGCTCCCATTTTTAGTCATGATCATCAAGAATCTAAAGAAGTACTTCACATTTGAGGTCCAAGTCCTCGACGACAAGAACATCAGGAGACGATTCAGAGCAAGTAACTACCAGAGCACGACAAGAGTCAAGCCTTTCATCTGTACAATGCCCATGAGGCTAGATGATGGCTGGAATCAAATTCAGGTATTTATTTCTTTTTTATTCATAGTTTTATTGTAAATTATGCCATAAAAATCCTTTGGGATGGACATCATTAAATGTACCAATCCTAATTAATACTGCCCATATCAGATGAATTCATATTCTACTTAATTTTTTTTTTAAACTTCAGATTTGTTAACCTAAGGTTTGAAAATAAATATATGATGTTTGAAAATTTATTCTTGTACTGATAATTCATAAACTGAAGCAAGTTATTAAGAAGATAAAACTTGTTGATATTAAGTAATTTGTTACATATTTAGATTACTAGACGATGGTGGAACATAACTAGATAGTGATAAATATATTTCTTATTTTGTCCAATACCAAAGGGGCGTTATGAAGCATCATATATTCAGATGCCTTTTTCTTTGTCAACAATATATTTATTATTTCTGTTTTTTTTTTCTTTGACCACACAGTTCAATCTCTCAGATTTCACAAGGAGAGCGTACGGAACAAACTACATCGAGACATTGCGAGTTCAGGTATGTTTTGCCAATATTTTAAATTTTATGAATGTTTTTTATCCTCTCAAGTAGTGTTATAGTTCCCTGTATTCCATTGAAAGATGGAGATGACCTATTTATTCTTGAAGACTGCTGATTGGACTCTTATATGCACCTTCTTGAAAAAGTGGAATTGGACCTATGCAACAGAAATGGCAGCTTGCCACAATGTGTACCCAGTGCCCTCTTTAGTGTTTAACGCCCTTAGTGCTAATGTCAAGCACATGGGATGGCAAAGGGGGGAATAGCCAAGAGAAAATTTTCCACAATTTCAATGTTTAATCTCAATTCTCAACCTGCAAAAATGCTCTGGTCCTCAAAAAACCTCCATTAGTTGCCAAAAGTTGTTGAGTTTGCAGAATTGATTTGGTCCTCTATTTGCAAAGGCACATTTATTTCGATTTAAACCAAGGGTAAATCATTTGTGTCAGGAAACCTGGTGGTATCAACTATCAACTCAAACCAAGAGCTTATTAGGAATAAGATAAGGATTTACTTCAGCTATTGTCCCGAGGCGACTGTTTACTTATTATAGATGGTTATGAACGGTCATAAGTTGCTTGGTTAAGTACATGAATATTGGTTTAAGTTTTGATTTGTGTTCCACACAAATTTCCATACACATTAAAATGAACACCATCGGTGATAGGACCACCAGATAGTTATTTAATTGATAAATGATGATAATAATAGATAGTTATTTTATAATGATACAAGTTATCTTATTGCCTACTAGAAATTGATGCTCCCTGTATTAAGCCTACAGTGATTGGAAATTTGTTTGTCAACAAGTTAAATTGGATTTTAAATAGTATTAATATTTATGCTTTTTGTTTTAACTTTGCCTTTTACAGATCCATGCTAACTGCCGAATCCGACGAGTTTACTTCTCTGACAGACTGTATTCCGAAGATGAACTTCCCGCAGAATTCAAACTCTACTTGCCTGTTCAGCAGAAAGGTAACCCCAGGAGTTAAACCCAACGGGTTGCATGGACATGCAAATGTGAAAACAAAGACACTATGAAATCATGTCAGCAATCTTGAAGGACATGTCTTTATTGCTGAGAAAGACCTCACTTGACTTTTCAATCATGCGATGAAGTAGAACATCGGCGGTACGACTTCTGCGATTCCTGTATCGTCACAAGCAAATGGGATCTGGCATCCCTTCTGCCGTCGGCGCCAAGAGGATGTATTTTCAAAGTACCATGCCGTCTTGCTTCAGTATTAGTGAGGCATGTCTTAACTCAAATGATATTTATAATTAAGAAATGTTCTCTATTTTGTCAGGAAAAGGGGGTAAGCTACAGCCTAGGAAATAGAAAAGTTTTGAAATGGTCTCTTTTACCTGGAAATGTGAAGTGGGCTGATGAACTATACCTGCCTAGTGGGAAGAAAGAAGTTGGAATCTAAGTCAGCATTCATATTCATATGGCTCTACTCTCTGCAGATATATAGTGAGGACAGAAACAGAGATGTGATAGTTGATGGTTCATGCTTCTTGTTTATATCATATTTTACCTTCTTTAGGAGTGACATATGATTCATACATACCTTCCTTTTTCCTCTTCAATTTAAGACTTCATTTTACCCCATTTCTTAATACATGCATGTTTATATTAAAAACATAAATTGAATTGGAAGAGGGGGAGAAAAAAGGCAACCATGATGAAATGTCATAGACCAGCGATTGATTTGAAATTCTTTCAATGGGTTATGTACAAGAAATGAACAAAGAATGTTGGTTACTTACAAGAGGCCTTGCTAAAGCTCACTCTTCTCTTTTATGTCTTTGTTTTGTAATTCTACATATTGTTGAAAGTATGCGTGGTACATTGTATCTGTGTCTGTGATATTCTGTGCAGTGTAGCACATTGTGCATCCAGGGTCAAAGGTCATTTATTCAGGCTTTTACTATTCAATCATTTGCATGCCTTGTTGAAACTATACTTTGGTAGGTACTCGCTTCATCTACTCACTATTCCTGTAGATTGTTGCTAGGTCATATTACCTGTATGACTATGTCCATATCACTAGAAACTAGGTTCAATTAGGGAATTCTGAAAGATAGTAACCCAATGCCTTCATAAATTAGGTTGCTCCCATTTTATGAGATTAAGAGAATCAAGAACTGAGCAGTCCAAGATAAAAACCTATCCCTTGGAAGTAATATACAATGTGGACAATAATTCCAATTTCTCTGTACAACTCTAGGAAAATACTGAATCTTTATGAAAATTTAAAAAGTCACTTGCAAATGGTCTGCATGCTTGAGTTATAAATGTTAGTTTGGTGTATTAAAGATACAGATATTTAGATAAAAGGGAACTGGATTATTGTCTCTCCTTCTTGGGAACTATATATGGAATAGTTTAATCATTAGAAAAGATTCTTTCACTTCCATTGTGCTTCTTAAAGAGAATGAAAATAGGGGAGACAAAGTAAAGCTTTACACTTTATGACAGTGCTAGACTGGAAATTAATTTATCCAAACTCTTTATGTAATCTCGATTAAACTTAATGTGTACATATCAATCTTGGAACGACATTTATATGCCTGTATATAGATATATGTTATGTAACTCTGTTACAGTACTCTAAAAGGTTTATTGCCTGGTTTCCTTTCCCATGCTTTCTCAAATCAGGCCATGTTTTTGGCAAGATGTACTGATCCTGAGTATTTTGCTTTTCTTTTCTTGAAACTGCTACTATACAGACCTAAAATCCAAACGTTAAACAATTCATAAAGCATGGTTACGTTATAAATGTACATGTTTTTGTATTTATGAACAATGTTTCTTAATGAGATGGTGCCCTATGACATCTAGAGTATCATTTATTTTTGTTTTATTATTAGGTTTTACCAACCTTATTTGCCTTAGGTTATTTGAAGATGTTGTATTCAAAATGCACCATCAAAAGTATTGTGCATATGGAAATTATTTATGTTTTACTCTTAGAATTATGTAAGTTATTACACTTCTCAGATGAAGTGCAGGATAACTTATTGGAAATCACTTAGAATCGTCAATTATGTTCACGTAATCTGTTTACAATCGGAGTCTACTTTGTCTTTTTTATATAGTTAAAGACGAAAATACACTTTATAAAAATGAAATTACTCGTCTCATGTAGTTGTATTTGCTTATGGTCTAGTGATTGTAGTGATTCATGTGCTGAATTTGGGTATTCAAGATAAATGGATGAAAGTGATGGTGATGAGAATAATGATGATGATTATGATCAAGATGAAGAATGAGGATGATGATGAAGAATGAGGATGATGATGATGAAGGTGATGATGATTATGATCAAGATGAAGAATGAGGATGATGATGATGAAGGTGATGATGATAATGATCAAGATGATGAATGAGGATGATGATGATGATGATGATGAAGGTGATGATGATAATGATCAAGATGATGAATGAGGATGATGATGATGAAGATAATGATCAGGATGATGAATGAGGATGATGATGAAGAAGGTTATGATGATAATAATGATCAGGTGAAGTTGATGATCTGATTAATCTAACTTCATTTGGAGCATAACAAACCGCATTTTATTGTTTTTACAGACATGATTATCAGAATGTTGTATTGGTGTGTTTGTGTGAGTTTTAATTTGTTAATCTTTTGAAGGATTGGACAAATTTTCACCAACATTATTCCCTTTGGTGGACAACGTACCAGTCACTAAAGCCAAGTAAATCAAGTATTCTTAATGAGCGCTAGGTATTTTTCTTTCTTTTTTAAATAGACAATATATGTAACGTATCAAATATATATTATGCGATGACTCAAATAATTACGATATACTCTTCCTCACCTTACATCAATGAATACTTTTATAACTTGTGGATTCCAAAGAATATTACCTCTCTCTTCCCACTCATTCTGTCTCTACCCTCAGTCTGTTTTATATTCTGTCTCTTCCCCTCTCTTCTTCTTCTTCCACATTTCTTATTGGTCCATTTTTTTCCATTTCGGCTTTCACTATCTTTTTAAGTTTTCTATCGGACCTTCCATTGCATTTTCCCTATTTTCTCTCTCCCTCAATTTCGTCTGTTATATAACTCTCTGTACCATGTATCTTTTTCATGCAATTTTTTATCGTATCTATTTATCTTGTATTGAACCCTTCCTTTTTGTCTTACTCACTGTTTATATCTGACCCCCCCCCCCCCCCCATTTGTTCTCTCTCTCTTCTTTCTTTCCCTTTACTTGTTTGACTCTATTTCATATCAATAATATCATCAATTCTTTTCTTTGTTTCTCTCCCCCTCTCACTCTCTACTACAATTCAATGTGGAAAATAATCTTAATGGATTGATACAAACAGGAATATGTTTCTTTTGATTTCAATGAATCAAAAATAAATATATTTGAACAGGAATTGTAACATCGTAACAAGAGAGGCAACTTTGAGTCAACCAGCATTCAATATTAACATAGATAAATTACTGACTCATAACATGTCAATTCTGTACATGTACATAACGTTTGAATAAGAGTAATATTTACAGTGTTTGAATATATGTACAAGTAAAACATAATAAAATCTACTTAACATTGAATTTCAGTTAAAAAATGAAAGAACAACAATAATAGATTTATCATAAGTTTGCAATGAAAACAATTCCTCAATCAATTGCATTTGACACACACTGTCTCACACACAATTAAATTTGAATCATTGCTCATTACTACGAAGAAATGCTTAACTGCAATTTGGCGATGCAGCAGAATCAATATACCAGAAACATTCTTAGGCGTTAACAAAAAAAGATGTTGTATTGCCCTTTTTTTTCCCTTTTTTTTTTACTGTTTTTTTTTAAAGAGAAAAAATGTTCAATGAATATAACAAAAAATCTGTATTAAAGCATTTAAAACTGAGAAATATCAGCCCAAAGAGGGAGAATAAAAAGTTTTTTTTTTTTTTTTTTTTTTTTAAAGATTTCCGGCCGACCGACCAATCAATGTTTTGGCACCTAAAGGGCAATACAACATCTTTTCTTTATCACAAGGCCTTATCACAAAATTTCCAACATCTCAATAGCTTAAAAGTAATAAAAACAAAACACAACTTAATATTTGGTAATACTATGAGGTCAAATCATTAGTTTCTCAATCTGCTATTTATTTGAGATACCGGTATCCTTAAGATATTTTTATGATATTTTAGATGTTTTCTGTAAAAATATTGAAACTAGATTCCAATGCCATGTAAAACATTCTGTTCCTTTGTTTTATTTCAGCCAGTATCTAATGTCTTTTTCTCCTAAGGGTCATATGCTTCACCCACTTAACTAGGTTAAATATTTTATGAAGCACAGGCTGTTCTCTTAAATAGGAGTTTCTGACACATTACATAAACATCCAAACTTTAGCCGTATAAATCAAGGAACCTTTTTTTCTTCATCATTTAGCCAAGGGACTCCAATATCTAAAAACAATACTGAGTCAAATCGCACAGAACCATTTTTCTAACATTCCTATGGTTCCTTTTCATATAACAATTCAAGAACATTTTCTAAAACAAATTTCTCCTTTAAAAATAGAAGAAGGTGCACCATGAGTTTGCGTGAAGCAAAAAATGTCTTCCAGCGACATTGTAAAGTTCTTCCACATCGTCCAAAACAGATTTGGTTTAGTATTGCAAGTCTTTTGTATTTTCTGGTTTATCCCCTAGTTCTTGGTAGTCATACCCTTTTGAATGGGCAAGTAGAGTTTGAATTCTGCAGGTAGTTCGTCTTCGGAGTACAGTCTGTCGGAGAAGTAGACTCTTCGGATTCGGCAGTTGGCATGAATCTGGGAACAAAAAATTAAATGAATCAGATGATTAGTGAAACCCTCTACTACTTTGCTAACTTGACAAACACCAATACATATCAAATTCATTAAATTAAATAAAGAAATTTAAAGGGGCATATACACATAAAGGAAAAGTGTCCATTTCTATATCACTATCTAAGTTCAGCATTAGAGCAGTTTTGTGCTATTACTTACTTTATTGCATAAAATCTGACTTTTTGTTCTGTGTCCCTATTAAACGTAGGCATCAAAAATGGAAAAAGGAAAGGTAGAAAATACTTACATTTACTCTAATGGTCTCAATGTAGTTTGTGCCGTATGCCCTCCTTGTGAAATCTGAGAGGTTGAACTGTTTGGAGCAAAAGGAAAAGAAAAGTTATGCTATGCATGCTAGGATTGAAAATGGGCAATGGGTAGAATGTAAAATTCAAATATCTGATTCGAGAATGGAGGGGGGACATGACCAACAAAGACTGTGCAACATTTATTCACAGTTTTTCAAATTATCTATTTCAGCAAAGAGCATGACAAAATCCCCCCTCCCCCTTTGTGAACAGTGCCATTCACAGACACATTTACAGGTTTTATTCAATTGGAGGTGGTTTACCTCTCATTTATGCATAAAATAACAGTAAAAAAAACAAGTAACTACCTGAATTTGATTCCAGCCGTCATCTAGCCTCATAGGCATGGTACAGATGAAAGGTTTGACTCGTGTTGTGCTCTGGTAGTTGCTCGCCCTGAACCGTCTCCTCACATTCTTGTCGTCGAGGACCTGGACCTCGAATGTGAAGTACTTCTTTAGATTCTTGATGATCATGACTAAAAATGGGAGCTTGATGCCAAGTGTCTTCTGTGCATCAGCCGGACATTCAATCAATGTTGTGCTGTGGGTGAATAAGGAGGCAGGCCAAATTAAACAGGGTTATAAACTTAGAGATCCAAGTCAAATTAGTCCTTAGAATTTAATGGCAAAGCACATTAGCACCTCTGCAGTTCTTAAGCGCACTACTGTACATGTGTGTAAGTATTTGTCATTAAAAAACAAGGTTATGGGCCACAATTGGCTTGAGTAGCAAGAAAACAAAAAGTTATCAATAGTAAAGTACGCTAAGCAAAATAGAATCAATGTTATACTCTACTAGTAGTAGTAGTACAGTTTAAGAAAAAAACTTGATACATTCAACATCAAAAATAAAAATATCCTCTATAAACTGTTAATGTAGACAATCTCAACTGAATTTCTCTGTCAGCCAACTTTGGAGAATATTATAACTAAAGAATGCAAAGTCTATTCATTTTAAAGAGTTGAGCCCTGCTTCCAGAATATAAGTGGAAAAAAGTGACTGGACTTACCTGACATTTGTTCCAACAATTTCTAGTACTAGTGACTGGATGTCGTTGTCTGTGATTCTTTTGATATGGCCATTCCTCACCTAAAATAACAAAGTGAAAAAGAAATTAATTCACTTAATGTTAAATTATATCTAGTCTAGATCATTATAACAACATCAAAATAATTGACAAGTCTATGTATTATAACATAGTCTACCGGTAACAGCCAAGTCGGTAGCATGGGTAATGGGAGCGCTTCCACCCAGCATCTAGACCAAGAACTAGATAGTTTATTCCTCAGCACTACATCCTGGCTTATGGATCCTGCTGAGTATCGTCGTAGAAGTAGAAGTAGTACATTGAGAATCATGCTTAAAATAATGACTTTGTTGAGGCACTGCACTCTATTTGTCAATTGAAATTGATAGCTATTGTCAGTATTAACATGCCATTCATTCATCTGACTATCTACTCAACTGTCCCCCACTACTCCTGACCTAGCCTATAATCTAGGCGGAGTGCCGAGCTTTTTTCTTTGCTGCTAGACTAACCTTAAGCAGAACGTCTGATACGGCGAGACTACGAACCGCACCGCCTATAATCACTGGTCTAGTACGAAAAACTGCCACGGATTCATGGTCGATAATAAAAAAAACAACGACTAAAGCTAGACCAGTGATTATAGGCGGTGAGCCGCTTCGCAACTCATGGTTCGTAGTCTCAGACGTTCAGACGTTCTGCTTAAGGTTAGTCCAGCAGCAAAGAAAAAAGCTCGGCACTCCGCCTAGATTTTAAGCTACTCCTGGGTCATTTCACGTTAAGTGTACACTTTTTGAAAAATGGGGTTTTCCCCATTTTGGCATCTTTTAAACAATTATTATTTTATGTTGGCCATTTTATTTGATGGACCTTATCAACAGCAACCTACAGTTCAATTTTCATAACACTGCAAACATTATTTCTGTTAATTTCAGCATTTTTAGTGCATTTTTAACGGAAAAGGGATTCTCATTTCATAATTTTGATAATGTTCATTGATATCTTACATGAATCTATTGAGAGTTGTGTAAAATTTTAATGTTTTAGTGTCAGCACAGCCACTATGTAACATCATAAAACTTATTTGACCAAATTTGACCAATAAATGTGAAAATGATGAATATTTTTGTAAAAGGCATCTTTTCCGTTAAAATTAAAAAACATGTCCTCTCCATAACATTGAGGCCAGCAGCAGTGACTTAAAATGATATATATGGGCCTAAACTCTATTTAAATAATCTTCAGAATGTTTGAAAATGAGGACATGTCTCAAATCAATGAACAAAATATGTGATATATATTTTATTGCTTGGTTAATTTGATGACTTTATTTTCCGTTAAAAGTGTGTCCTCTCCATAACAGGTATTTTCTTCATATATTAAAGCACTGAGGCTTGCACTATCTATGGCACTGGTATACAATAATAATATGCCTCCATTTAATATCATGAAATGTGATTTTTCATCTACATATCTATAGATGGTCAGTATCTCACACTAATGCAATGTTAAACTGAATGTCCTCTCCATAACAGAGTTACCCATTGTTAACAATGTACAGAAACAATTATTTTTTTATAGTATAATCACTTCCTTCATGTAAGAAAACATTGATATGTTGTTCCACTCAGTATAAGAATTCATTAAATATCATGTCAACAGCTATAATTTTATTTTGGTATTGATTTTCATTAATTCCTCTATGTAATTGGGTAATTTCTGAATGCAAAGACAGAAATATTCTCACAACATAGTCTGATATTAAATACATTTTAAAGTGCAATATTTGTAAGTGTGTAACTGACAAAATCTACTGATCATTGCAATCATTTACCACCCTGGTAGCAATATAATGTATGCCATTAGGTTGTTAAGGAGAGGACACATTTTTTTAACCAGGCACTTCAAGTAGGGAAAACAAATCCTCTGACCTTTGCCCCATATACAGTATCCATCAAAATAAACTATACGTTCGCTGTAACGTTTAGCGCAGTAAACGCAGGTGCGCGTTAAAAGGCCCATTATTGCACTTATCGCACACAGGTGCGATAGTAGCCTTTAAACAAGGCCACTTGTCTGATAGACGCCGAGCGACTAAAACGAGACTAATCGCAAAAAACCCAAGTGAACGCGAGAGCGAGGAGCCCATCCTAGTGGCCTTTATCAATCTGATTTGGATTTCTTATGTTAACCCTTGTTTCCGACTGGAATTCGCTCCAGAAAATGGAGCGTTCAATCAGCGAACGTATCCTCGCACGACGTCAGCATATCCATCACACACACACACACAGTAAACTCTACGTAGTGCGAACATGGACCTACATGCTATGAACTATTACGTACGTGCTAAGACCACTGACCTCTACATGGAACGAATCACGAACGAAGCCAACTGGGAGATCGCCGTTCTGATTGGTCAATAAATCCAAAGTAGGCGTATTGGCATGCTAATATGTATCTATGAATAATTCATGCAGAGCAGTGAAACCCACTTTCAAAAAGGCCTCGTGACGTTCCGTCACTCGGTCGCGCGTTCACTCCGGGTATCTAGACTCATCTCAGCCGCTTAGAGTCACGAGGCCTTGTCAAAAGGCTAGTGCGATAGCTGCGCCTGGGTCCGATAGGGCTTATTGCACTTATTGCACTTATCGCACCTGCGCCTGGGTCCGATAGGGCTTATTGCCGGCCCTCTTGTTGCACCTCTGCGCTAGCTTCGATAGGGTCTACTAACCTACTAGCGCACCTGCCTTGCCCCTCGAACTGCACTGTTGTATAGAAAGAACGAAGGGAAAACGAAATGGCAGAATTTATGGTACGGCATTAATAAAAGGAAGAAATATCAAATGAAATCGTGAACGGAATGATGATTTTGAATTTCATTCCCCCGTTGAAGTACCGTCTTGTTGTCCTTGAGTACTAATATTAATTCACAAGGACCGATTTAGATTTGAGGCGAACGTAATTTTAGGTGAATGTGGGAGAGGACTATTTATACGTCTCACTATTCTGATTGGAATTATCAAACTACAACTACAGTAATTTGTTTTCCCAGGTCCACGATCGAGAGTCCCAGATCCCAGTACAGTATGCACTCATTTGCATACAGCCAATCAGAGCAATACGCTGTCTGTGTGTAGAGCTTCGCACCGTTTCGCATGGTAACCGTTTCGCATCACGAACAATTGTTTATAGAAAAATCAGTTCTCAACAGTTCTCAACCTTTACAAATAAAGTGCGTTCGAGAAAAAACGAAACTTTGAATTGTTGATGTTTTATCATATCTTAATCTCAATTATAATTAATAAATGACACATATTTGTAAAGCTGAGATCCCCTTCTTTCATTTGATTCACATGTTGCAAATTTAACACACGAGCGCTTTAAAACAATTTGAAGAAAGGGTTACCAAAAAAAAAATCATTTGGCGAACTGTATCTGAATTTCAAAGAGAAAATCACATTTCTAGAAATTTCATTTTCTACCTCTTTATATGAAACCTTAATCAGGAAAAATGAGCCAGGAATAAAAAAAAAGTTCTGTTTGTTTAATTAAATGCTTGCATTTCCATAATGTTATTAAACGAAATCGTTTTCACTTGCTGCAAGCAAGTGCCTTGTTATCTGTGAAGAAAAAAAAGTTGTTAAAGACAATTGTTTTGTTATCTGTTTAAAAAAGAACTGTGTTAAAGACAAGCAAGTGCCTTGTTATCTGTTAAGAAAAAAAAGTTGTTAAAGACAAGAAGTGTCTTGTTACTGTTGAGAAATAGAACGGTTTTAAAGACAAGCAAGTAACTTGTTACAGTACCTGTTATTCATTTATCAGTTAGGACTTTCTGATCAGTTATACCAACAATTATGGAAACCTATATTCTCATATTGTTTTTGCAGGAATTTAAAGTAAGATGTTTTTGTTTGCTTATTACTCACTATAAATACTAGTTTAATTGACAATATGCATGGTATCGGGACATTTCCTACCTTATATTGCGTTATCTAACTTGGTATATGAAAATCAAAAATAAAGACTGGTGAATGTATTGATTACAAAAAAAGTAAATTGCATTTAATCATTCAGATGTCACTGTTAAACAAAGTGTCCTCTCCATAACATACAATGTATATCAACGAGTCACTCTTTGAGAGTTTGGATTATAGAAAAATAAATAATAAGACTTGTATATAAAAACTGGTGTATCAATAGACAATATCAGTATTGTTTTTATTGTAAAATACTGTTTAAATAACATGAAACAATGTATGAATAACAAAACTTTCACGCCATATATTCTGAGATAAAGTTGGAGTTGTAATGATGGTGAATAATTTGAAGTTTATCCTCTCCAATATATGTCACTTGGCTCATATAATGTTCCAATAATCTATTGCCATGTTCTTACAGAAATGTTAGAAATGAATGATGCATAGCAATTTACATATCAACTAATATAATAAGAGTTCATATTGCTAAGATTTGTTGTTAAACAAATGTCCTCTCCAAAACACGTCAATGAATTAAGTTTGGAAGCTCATATTTGATTAAAACTTGCATTCACTTGTTTTTTTTTACACAGCATCAAATAATTTAGACATAAATGCAACACTGTATACCAAATTTGAAGTCTATATAAGAAGAAGGACAAGAAATTCTCATGTCATTAAATAAATTCAACCTCCCCATAATTCAGTTTCCTATAAAATACACTAATTTTATGGCAAAATATGGCTTAAGTGAATAGGAAATAAGTGCATCAACATCTGATAAGTATAAAAAGACATATAAAAGTACAGAAAACTATGTGTATACCATTTACAGGTATAATAAAGCTGATGTGTTCTTTGTTAAACAAAATGTCCTCTCCAAACGCCTATTTTTGTTACTGTATTTCAATCGAATATTTCTATATGTAAACATGGACTTGACGCTCTATAATTTTACACATTTCTGACATATACCCCAAACTTTCAGAATCTGTGCATCTTTTGCTCTAACAACAATTTTCATTTTTAACCCCCAGTGAGAAAAAAAGTGTACACTTAACGTGAAATGACCCTCCTGACCTTACTCCTTACTTAGTGTCATACTCATCATGCTTGTTGACTCATCATATCATCTAGTCTATACTAATCTGATCGTTTTCACTTTTCAGTCTCGTCATTGACATGGATTAAAAACTCGAAAAACAGAATTGCCAGGTGGAAATAATCTTTTCAGAACAGACAGCCTAAAAACCCAACCAGAACAACAAATAAGTCTCTTATTCTCACACTCACAGTCAGACTCAGAGTGTCAGACTCAGTCAGACTCAGACAGAGACAGAGTCGGACAGAATTTGTCATGAACTGTCAAAAATTATGATCTAGAATTAGATCTAGTAGAAAGTAACATGCAAGTGAAAATAGTATATGTCCCCTTAAGAACTTTGATATGAATTTCCAACAATGTTGATGAATGAAAAAGGCTTGCATCTGTTGCTAGCTGCATCTGTATGTTATCCTCGGCCTTGTAAACATTGTGAGTGCTTCTGTCAAAAGCTGCCCCGTTACTCCAGGCGTTGTTATGGACAGAAAATACGCTCAGCAAAATCGTCAGCTGCTGAATCAAAATACCGGTCAAATTTTACTTTACGATATCCAAACTTACCTTCTTATCCCATATCTGCAAAGGTTTACTGCCTATGCTGTATAATATTGACAGAAATCCACTCTGGAATGTGTTTTTGAACATTTTGGCGAGTTGAAGTAGTGAATGAGTTTGAAAATATGGAGAGTACCGCGACGTTGACTTGCTCGGTGGCGTTCTTGTTGCTAACTGACTTCCAGATTTGTGTAATTTGCGGTACACACAAACATTACACGTGTGTTTCGCACTAGTGACTTATCACAATAGCCCGGTGGTCGCTTAGTTACGTAGTGACTGGCAACGCGATCTTTCAACTGAGCAAGCTCTATGTACATTTCTTCAGCTATTCGCTCGAGTGAACATTACTCATCTGCTCTTGGTTGGTTGGTCCTCCAAAATACTCGTCTGAGTTTTAACTGGAGATGCGGGTAGGGTGTATTAATTTGTAGATGGGGGGAGTTCATTTGCCTGCACCGGTCTTTGTTCTTGTAACTATGAGGAAGATGAAAATACAGAAAGGATAATTATGACGCCGAGGAAAAATTATCATACACATAGTCATAGCAATCACGAATCTTTCTCTTCCACCAGACATCATTGTCTGAATTTTATTCACAGCCCTCCAGAGAGTGGCAGATCAATGGTGCAGTTGTTCGAAATTTTCTTTTGGACGAGCAAATTAAGAATGATAATAATAATCATCATAATAATAATAACAAAAATAATAATAATAACAATGATGATAATGAATATAATACTAACAATACTAATTAAATAAAAGTAACAATGGTAATAGTAATGATGATATGAATAAAATAGTAATAATGAGAATGATAATTATAATATAATATTAATAACTATAATAATGATAATACTAATGATAATGAAAATTATGTTAAATTAACAGCAACCATCAAAGACAATGATAATAATGGTTATCATAATTATTTTCACATACACCTTTTTTCACAAGCAGCCAAGCATAAAATCCGGCCCCTAAAATGTAACTAAATCTTTTGGCAAGTACCCCCCCCCCCCCCCTCCCCCGATGTCAACTTCTATACCCAATGACTTACCGTAATATCAGGACCGCAGTACCCCCTGGACAATCATCCCCCGGAAATTAACACCCCCCCCCCCGTAGACAATTACATCCCACCCCTGCAAATTACCCCCTAGGACAATTACCCCCCCCCCCCGGAAATCCCCCTCCCCCTTCATCTCTGTTCAAGGGGGAAGTCCACCCTGATAATAAGTTGGTTTTAATAACTGAAGCAGATTTTTTTTTCGATGGTAATTTTATATGGTAATATGGTAATCTTATATCATGGATTTGTTACCACCGACATTGCGGGCAGTGGCGTAGGCCTATACGCAGGATTTTTGTTTAAGGGGAGTGTTTTAAAAATTGCATTGCATCATTAATGTGCCCCCGCGAATCAGCCAGCCGGTGACAACTATTTTTAGTTTTTTGTTGCCCAATTCGTGAGAAAATATTTGGCAGCGAATCAGCCAGCCGGTGAATAAGGGGAGGGGGCGGGAGGGGGATCTCCACTGACAGAAACATTGAGGAGGGGTTTAACCCCTAACCGCCCCCGCCCCCCTGTATACGCGCCTGATTACGGGTGCTTTCTTTTTCCCTTTCTAATAAAAGATTAGACCCTTTTTCCTTTATGTGCGATCTGTAGTTATGATGGTAGATTCAGCCGATTTCAAATTAGTTTTAACGATTGGTTTCCAAGATGTCTCTTTTTTAATGATATGCCACTTTTGCCACGATGATATAGGGCTACCAAGCGGCGTATAAAATAATATGGGGCTGGATGAACGTGCCTGTCCAAAGAATGACGAAAAGGAGAAGAAAGAAAATAAACAGGAGAGAGAGAGAGAGAGAGAGAGCTACACTGGCGTACCTATGGGGGGCAGGGGGGGCAGAGTGCCCCCCTGACGGGCTCCAGGGGAAAAAAGAAAAAGGGGAAAGAAAAGAAAAGAAAGGAAAGGAAAGAAAAAGAAAAAAGGAAAAGGGAAGAAAAAAAGGAAAGAAAGAGAAAAAAAGAAAAAAAGGAAAAGGAAAGAAAAAAGAAAAAAGAAGAGAAAAGGAAGAAAAAGGGAAAAGAAAAGGAAAGGAAAATAATGGGGAAATTAAAAAAAAAAAGACCATGGCCTTACGCACCAGGGGGGGGGGGCATGTTGATCCCAGATATTTTGAAAACGTACAGTTTTTATCCTGAAAATGTAGTGTAGGCCTATACCAAATCCTTCAATTCTACTTTTGAAAATGCAAAAGTACCCTCATGACCAGTTCGGTCGCTCGAACTCCCTTCACTCCTTTTGCTTTTGAGATTCTTCAAAAACTTTTAACGCATCTTTCCCCCTCCCCCACCAGAAAAATATTCCGCATACGGCCCTGAAAAATTAAGACAAATGAAAATAGGAAAATATAAGTGATATAACAAATTCGAAACTCTTCGCTGGCGCGAACTGCTTGCTAGCCTATTTTGTATTAAATGTTTTCACTTGCTCGTCCCCCTGAAAAAAGAAAAGGATTAGCATTGCCTAGAATACAATTGTGCCTGCCCCGACGGGCCCCGACCTGCAACCATGGCAACAATAACACACAATGTATGTACCAAATGTTACTAAAAGAGACTAATTCATTTTTCTCGCTCGCTACACTCGCTCGCGAATAAAATGAATAGACATTGCTTTGGAAACAATTGTGCGTACCCTTGACCTGCAACAATATCATTAAAAATGGAAGATTTTTTTCGCCCTCTCGCCAAAAAGGAATTGAATCGCGTTAAACGCGATTGCGTCCATCCTGACCTGCACCAATAAAAACAAGTTTATTTATTAATTTCTATTAAAAGAGAATTTATTTGTTTTGCTTGCTCGCTATGCTCGCTCGCCAAAATGGAATTGACACCGCTAACGTGCCCGCCCCAACCTGCAACAACCAGTTAATAATTATGTACCAAACGTTTTTCAAAGAAGTTTTGGTGTGCTCGTGCTCGCCAAAACGGAATTAACATCACCTTAGACATGATCGTGTAAGCCCTGACCTGCAACAAACAAATCTGAAATTTATGAACCAATAATATTATCATTACAAAAATTTTGCTCGCTCGCTACGCTCGCTCGCCAAAATAGAAATAACACCGCTTTTAATAATCACGTCCCTGACATGGAACAATGAACCCAAGTTTTATGTACCATATTTTCCCTATAAAAGAGAAGTGATTTTTTTTGCTCGCTCGCTACGCTCGCTCGCCAAATTAGAAATAACACCGCTTTTAATAATCACGTCCCTGACATGGAACAATGAACCCAAGTTTTATGTACCATATTTTCCCTATAAAAGAGAAGTGATTTTTTTTTGCTCGCTCGCTACGCTCGCTCGCCAAAATAGAAATAACACCGCTTTTAATAATCACGTCCCTGACATGGAACAATGAACCCAAGTTTTATGTACCATATTTTCCCTATAAAAGAGAAGTGATTTTTTTCGCTCGCTAGCTCGTGGAATTATGTGCCCACCACTAACCTGCTACAATATCATTAAAAAGAGAAATGTAGGGGGTTGCCTGCCCGCCAGAATGGGATTGACATTGCCTTAAACACGATTGTGCCCGCCCCCGACCTGCAACAATGAAACAAATGTTATATAGCAATTCATTGAGAGAAAGATGTATTTTCGCTCGCTAGCTAAGATGAGTATAAAATCACCCTAAACACAATATTGTTCCCGCGCCCTGCATGGGACAATTGAACCAAGTTTAAGTGGCAATTATTAAAAAAGAAGTGATTTTTTCTTGCTCGCTACGCTCGTTTGCAAAAAAATGAAATTAACGTCGCTAACAAGTGAATGTTCCCACCCCCAACTTGCAACAATACCAGTTTATATACCAAACGTTACTTAAAGATTTTTTTTTGCTCGCTCGCTCGCCAGAAGTGAAAATTAGCATCGCCTTTTTTGTGCTCGCTCGCCAGAAGTGAAAATTAGCATCGCCTTTTTTGTTTGTTTCGGTCGCTTGCCCCCCCCCCCCCCCCTGACGGAGTACCCCAGGTACGCCACTGGAGAGCTACGTATCATTATAGCGTCTCGGGGGGAGGGGGGGGGGGCTGAAGCTCTTCCCCAGCCTGAACAAAAAACAAGGAATAAGAAAAATGAAAATTAATACTCCTTATAAAGAGAACAACGAATAAAATGAAATACAAATAATGTTGGGTCGCGCATCTTCTTCCAGACACAATTTATAGGCCTTGTCGTTGCTGAAAAATCCCGTGCGACACATTGGCCTAGATGTCAATGATATATTATTTGAATTCCCCCCCCCCCCCCCCCCCCCCTCCCGCCCTCCCAGAGAGGGGTGAAATATAAATGTAATTTCATATGAAATAATTACCTCATAAGAAATGATAAAGTAATACCTTTAAATGGATATATAGGATTTTAGTTACTGGCGATTTTGGAGACGGGAAAACAACAATGTATAACGCGTATATCAAAATGACAAGTAAATAAAATATGTATGTGCAATACCATAAATGAATGGAGTGAAATATAATTGGCATTCAATTTATTCAAATTATGATATACCATGAGTCTTCATCTATATGCTAATAACATTTCTGAAACAATAAAAGGGGATATCCTTCTTAACGTTTGAACAAAAGTCAATTAAAAAAGGTGGTTTACCAGATTACAGAATACAAAATCGAGATAAATAAATAATCATGATCAAACTCTTCATAACTTATACAAGATTGCATTGATGTAGAAGTTTTTTATTTTTACATGAGGCCTAAAATCAATATTCCTATAAAATTAAAAAGAAGAAACTAAAAATGTGCTTTTCTTCGCCTTTTCAGAAAAAGGCAATTAAATTATGTCAATTTTATGTAATCATTGATATAATAACCCACCAGTGGCGGATCCAGGAGGGGGTGGGGCGGGGGCTGGGGAGGGGGGGGGGGGGGGGGTAAGAGCACATTTGTTTTCTATTTTTTGTGTCCAAAAATTTGAAAATTTGGCCGATCGATATTTTGTTTCGTTGGGGGGTGGGGGAGGAGGGGGGGGGGGGGGTAAGGTCAGATTTTTTGGGTCTCCCATTACCACAAATTGTTATTATTATTTTGTTTATTTTATTGAAGGGGGAGGGGGGGGTTCCTCCAAAACACACACATAAAAAATTTGAAGGGGGGTTGGTTCTAACCAACCCCCCCCCCCCCCCCCCCCTGCGTACGCGCCTGTCATGCATATACCCGAGTTGAAGGTGAGGGAAGATTATATAGTATTAAAGTTATCCCCGAGATTACCACTTCGGTGATTCAATTGACAGAGGAGTCATTAGCTATTTTTCCTATAATAGCATAATTTTTACGTACACATTAAAACTAGCCCATTTTCGAAAAAATTACAACTAAGGAAGAAGGACAATAATATTTTCATTAATTCATGTGTAAAAAACTGCCCTATACTGCTCTTTAATGCACGTTGAGTACAATTTGATGGATCCAGGGTGAGCCCACTCTGACATGTTTCAAGTACACAAAAGAAACAAAATTTGCAAAGTTACTTCAAGTTAGTATTTGCACATCAACCCCTTAAATCCTGAGGAAAAAAACTTCCTCCTCCCATTTCTATGTTGTTTATGCCCTCACCCGGAAAGAAAATGTGGATCCATTAGAACTGAAGTGTGGATATATTTTCTCCGCGAATACAATATCATAGCAACAATGCATAGTGCAACACCCTGGCAATGGGGGCCAGGGGCGGTGATTCCAGAGGGACAGGGGGGGGGGGGGGGGGGGACACGTCCCGGCCCTCAATTTTTTAGGGGGATCATCCCCCCGGAAATTAGAAAAAAAGTGCCAATTTTATTTTAATATCAAATACAGACTAAAGACTGCAACACACTTGTATACTCTGGAGGGCCCAAGAGTGCAGCGTTTATAGACTAATTAAAATGCAAAAATCTTCTCGCTCGTTCGCTACGCTCCCTTGCATAATAACCGTAAGTAAATATTGTAGGAAAAGGGTAAACAACACTTTAAAAAACTTGTGAGGGGGTAGTCACTTCCGTCACCTTCGTTCCTCTCGTTTATTATGCTCCCTCGTCCCTCGCATGCATTTCGTCCACCGGTCATGAAAAGAAATTGTCGCCCCTGGATGGGGCTATAATAGTGCCCCTTATTTCTTAATTCTATTTTTTTTTTGCAAATTAAAAATGAATGATTTATATTAAGAATCAAAAGGACGCTAGAAACGTCAATTAACAATAAAATAAAATAGCTCCTTGGGAATACATGTCTAGTGTCATGATTGTGATGGACCAGGCTGTAAAACTATAAAGTTTAATAATTCCCCCTTCCCCCATTTCACTCGAAATATGTATTTTCTTGTGATCCCTCGCTGCAAATGTTTTTGACTGTCAGTTATGAGATGATGATTGAAATTGTATTGCTAATCACCAGGGGCGGCGATTCATTTTCATGACCGGTTGGGGGGGGGGGGTGGGGGAGGCGAGGGACGGGGGAGCAGTGGCGCAATGAGCGTATTTTTTTATTTATTTTTTTTGTTTGGTGGGGGGGGGGCGCAGACAAAAACGCATCACCCCCACTCTTACATGGTATACATGCAGGCACTGCGGAATGTTTTTTTTTCAAAGTTGGGGGCAGGGGGGGGCTAAAGTATTTCGATAAGGTAGAGCAAAGCAAGCGAAGCAAGTGGAGCGTAAAATGGCGTGGGGTCCAGGGACAATGGGGTCAAGGGGCGTAGCCCCACGAAGCTCAGGGGTTTTAGGCATTTAATTACGGTCAGATGAGCGACCAGGGGCCCGCCTTATAGGGCCCTTGGTGGCAGAGCCCCTGAAATTTAATTTAGGGGAAACTGCCCTAAAAGCCCCCCGCCCCCATCAGTACGCAAATGCGAGGAAGATAGTGAACGAGAGGGATGAAGGTGACGGAAGTGGTTACCCCTTCAGAGGTTTTTGAAGTTTTGTTGTATTATCAAATTAAATTCCTTAACAAAACAACAGTATAAAAAAAAGCAATATACCTTTTCACACTTCATTTTCTACAATATTTACTTGTACACTTTGAAGAATAAATGCGAGGGAGCGTATTTTATTGTTGTTTATTTGTCTAAACGCTGCTGCACTCTTGGGCCCTCCAGAACCTAAAAGTTTGTTGCAGTCTTTAGTCAGTATTTGCATTACACTTGTTTTGTGTGTGCACTTTTATAATATTTAAAGTGGGAACAACCCAAAAAAAATTGAGGGGGTCCCGGCGACCCCCCCCCCCCCCCCGGGATCGCAGCCCCTGCTTATCACCATGCCAGGCCATTTTGAATCCAGATCTTTCCGAATATCAACTTCCCAAGACTGGCCTTGACGGCGGGGAGATACCACATAATAGTCCATATGCAGATTCATGAGGGTTACCAAAGGGGTTGCACCCCACCCACATGTGGCTCAAGGCGTGAAAAAGAAATATCCCGGTCGAGGAGTAATTCTAAATAGATGATAGAGGGGGGGGGGGGGGCGTCCAGGCACTTATTAAAACATAAAACATTCTCTTTTGCCTTTTGATTTAACGAAAAATATTCATCAAATATTTGTCCTTTATTATATCGGCGAACAACGTAATGACTTATTGGTACTTAACAACTTATTTCATCCTAATTGCAATATAATGTGTCCTATCATATTACCTTACCATTACCCTTGAGGGAGACAGTCTAGTCGCGACGAAGTGGCGCTTACACACACAGATGGATATCAGGCTGTGAGATGTAGTTAGAATATAGAGAGCCGAAAGGTACCGGTATTGGTCGAGTCGTGCGCGGCGCCACAGCTCAGTAAAATCGTCCGTACGCCGTACCGGTACTTTAATAGCGCTACGCTATCATAGCGTCTCGCAAAAAACGCGCGCGTGCGCAGCGCAGCACAATATCTTTTGAGAGATTACAAATGGTGGTGCTCTACTGTGAGGTCAACTCTCGCCATCTTGCGAGAAACTGGAAAACTCTGTGACAATATTGGGGAAACCTATTTGAAGATCAGTGGCTTGTCACGACATATTTTACGAGAAATAGACCCTTGAATACTGCAGTAATTCGATGTGGACGAGAAGCTGTTTGCATCATCATATTTGACTCAAAAACTTGTAAAATGACGAGGCAGTAAAGGCGGGGTGTGAACAATTTTGCAGTTCTAAATAGTAAACTGTATATTGCATGGCTATGCAGCTGGATTGAGCTGAGTCTACAGCACGAGGCCGTAATGAGAGTGACAAGTTTTGTGAACAAAGTTTGATGTAAAGCCAGGATTGTTTCTGCATATTCAACGTTGATTTGGTCGAAATTTGGCGTAAACTGATACTTTGTGCTTCTCGAGGAGCTTGGAGGCTTCTCAGAAGGAGTACATCTGTGCCCATTTCAAGCTACTCACAATTTCTTGGGGATCCAACTCCAAGTCCAACTGGCCGAAGCGGTCGATTTAGTCCATTTTCATTTGTGCCAACTTTGTTTGGGCACAGTACTGTATGTTCCAGTCTGGCGAATTTTGTAGAAAACAAGCCAAACTCCAAGATGGCCAGCATGAGCAGGGCCCGAGTCTATGCTGACGTGAACTCTCACAGACCCAGAGAATACTGGGACTATGAATCACATGTTGTTGAATGGGGGTAAGAAACTTGAGTCGTTGGGAAAATGAGTAGACCCTATGACCGGAAGCCTTATCAATATCATTTTTATGTAGTAGATCTATATAGACGTCTAGCATCTAGTATAGAGTACGTATGCGCACTCCACATTCAAACAAAATTAAAATGGATTTTCTCGTACATTCCTGTGATGATTAATCTTAATCATTGCTTACAAGTTACATGTAGTACATTCTAAGAATAAGCGTACCAAAAGTCTCATCAAAATTTGAGCAAGAACAATGCCATTTTCACAAGAAAATTAGAACTAAGTCTACAGTTGTACATATATGCACAGTTGCACACTTGTTCATTGGTTAGGGGTTTTTATGTGAATGACTGATGATAGCATCATCAGATCATATGGCTACTCAATGAAATGAGTAAAATCACACTCTTCTCCATGTCTTTGACTCATTTTTGGCAAGAATTTGTACTAAAGATCTAGAGACAAAAAGTTGTAATTATATTTGTTGTGTGTTTGAGAATTGTACGGTTCTGCGCATGTGCAGAAAAGGGCATTGTACAGACATGCTAGCAGCCCTTGCCATACAATAAAAAATTTTAATGGACAAAACAGGATATTTGTTCGTTTTGTAGCTTGTCTTTTATCAAATTTGAAATGCAATTTGTTTTCCCTTCCAAAATTGTTAATAGAAGACGAGCTAATCTAGAGGTCTACATTGGGGGTTGGGTGTCTGGACACTTTAAGAAAATAAAGCCACCACTTTGACTTTGGATTTAACAAAATGTATACATCAAATAACATTATTCATGATTCATCCTAGATACTTATCCTCTATAATTACTGTAACATACGTATGTAAGTCTTAAAATATGTATGAAATATTGTTTGTAAACTTCTTCAAATTACAGTTTGAAATCAACTGTTCAGATACACAACCTGTCCGGACACAACGTCTGGGTATATATGCCTCATATGTATCTCTTGATCTAGACTTAGAAAATGTTGAAAATTAACTGGGATGGAATGAATTTAAATATGGATGTTTAACATTAATGTTGATATTTTGATATATAGTTTGTCATGTTTGTCAGTCATGTTGAACTTGATACTGGTACTAGTAAAAAAAAAAAAAAAAAGCAGACAAGATGAAGTTTGGACAAAGTTTCAATAAATAATTAAATATAACAAAATACATGAATATCAAGGCAGTTGTTTGCTGACTTTCCCTGCCTATGATTGCTGCACTTTCCCTAGGTCACAACCCTTTATCATCAGGGTATGATGTTGCCTTGACGGTTGACCATGTCCCTCTGTTTCTGTCAACTTCTGTTTTTGTGTTTGTTTTCCTCTTTTCTCCCCCTTCCATTAAATGTTTAATAAAGATAGTGACAAGACGTCAGAACACTCAACATGGTTTTTGTAGCCCTCCAAATAGACCTGCCCTGTAATTTCCAACTGTAGGACATGTTATTTTTATTTTACGTCTTGTTTTTTAAATTTTTATTGAAAAATTTAAAGGAAGTTCTGAGAGAAAAGACATTGCATCGCAAACAGTTCCTTAATAAAAACCCACCCTCAATGACTAACTTATTGATTGGTGATATAATATTGACTGGTCAAGTTGGTTTTGCGAAAGAAAAATAATCTAATGGAAAATATTTGAAACATTCATGAAAGTTCATTAAAGTTGAGATGAACCAGACAAAATATAAGGTTTTAGAAATAGAATTGTTGAAAGCCTATTTTGTGAAATTTTGTGAAAATGTGAAGTTATGATGTAGGACAATAATGCACAATTCGCAAACTGGAAAATATTGTTTACCGGTAGTTCAAAATCAAATACACTTGAACATCAATTTCCAGGGTGTGTACATGTAGTTCTAGTATGTACACTGTACATGACTACATGGGATGTGTTGAAAACTGATTCAAATTGACTTACAAAAAATAAAACTGTATTTCCAACTGCCCATTTTGAAGGTGGACATGTAATTGCCAAAGCTTCAACATACATGTAGCCTGAAAGCCAAAGCATGCCTGTTCTACATGTATATTTTAAGAACTAATATGACCCTCCTACTTTGAATTAATTCACCTTTTCATAGCTTTTTCGTTTTCAATTATGATTTCTTGGTCAATATTCGAAACATCCGAACGATTTTCATTGTTCGAAATATGGGATTATTCCCAGTATTTCTGTTTTACCGGTAGTCAATTTCTGTAGTCGGTATTTTAATTACTGGTAAATACTGGTATTTACCGGCCAACCCTGGGGCTGTACTTGTAGAGCCCTGTCACATGACCTTTAAATGTTATGTTTCAGGTGAGGCAGCTGCATGTTGGCATATGATACAACTATACATGTATATTGCCATTCTTCTGATACAAATGTATTCTTTTCGCCAGAGTAAAGTTCCAACATACACTTGAAGAAAAAGTTTTATTCTAGTAAGGGGACAATTTTAGTTTGTAATTTAGTGTAGTCTCGTCAAAGTCCTATTGTATTTTCTACCCTGGTGGCCTGGACCTTGGCACCAAAACAATACTTACCCCAACCTCCCCAACCTCCTAAACCTTAGTCCTGACTGAAGTCCAACCACAACCAGAGCCCTAACTTTTGACAAAGTAATGTCCAAAGCAATACCAGCAAATGTTAGAATGAAAAAAGTGGGATTTCAATCTGAAAACAGGCTGCTTGACTGTCTGCTGCCAGACTTTACCTTTCATCACAGCATTTTCATGTATTTTTTATTTTATTTACTCAAGACCAATATCTCTCCCCATTACCAAACTTCCAATTCCTCTTTAACGAAGTAATATTAGAAGCTGATATTTTAAATTTACCGTATACTGGCAATGGCATGGTACAAAAAAACATTCAGAGCAAAATACGTTTTGGTGATTGGTCCCCTCCTAAAGTAAATTTATGGATGTACCTCATCTTTCTGATGTTGAATGTCAGAATGTCTACATTTCACAAGCACTTGTTTCAGAGAAAGAAAATTTGAACACAATAAAACTTATTGTAAACAGTTGTATAGCTACACTTAGCATTGATAAGGAGTCCAACTTACACCTTATTTTGGGTGGATTTCAAGAGTATTAAAAAAGTCAAAGGACCTCATTAAACACTTTTCTTAAAATATTAACAATTGTATGTATTTTTTCCACTACATTGTAAGTGCATTAAAAAACGAATAACGATAATCCAAAAGTAGAATTTTGCATGATTAGTCCACTATTTATTGTTAAACCCTCTCTCCTAAGAAAAAGGTATTTACAAACAAAAAAGAACAACAAATATACCTTTAAAGGTACAGTGTAGCTCTCAAAATTAGTGTCACATATTTTTTTTAATCTACAATGTACATGCACATCATTATGGTACATTACAGAATGTACACTGTACATGTACATGTAGAAAGACTACAATAACTGTATGGAGATATTGGATGGGTGGATGCCAGGTGCCCTTATCAGTGTAATTAAAAAATATGGCCTGTCAGCCTCCCAACTTGTCTGGTACGCACCAAGGGATAACACCATTCTCAAATTCATATCCATGATAAAAGGATGATCAAAGAAAAAAAAATGGATTGGTTGTTGGCTATGCTCTGTTGATATGATGAGAGCCAGGTGATCCATTGTGTACTGTATGATGTTGCTAGGTTGTAGACTGACTGATGCTATTAATAGTGACAAAACTTATGATTACATTGTGTACATGAATTGTGTGAGGAATAAGTGACATTTACGCTATATTTTTCCAAAAAAATAATTTTACTATTTTAAGAGGCATAAGATTATTGTCTTTCTATGAACTCTTGATTTTAATAGAAAATGGCAAAATAAAATGCTGTTGACGTATTTGCCTATTAGTTACATGTTCGATTAAAACAAATTCTGTAGAAGTAAACGTTAGCCTACTAAGTGGAGGACATATTGGATTATTTTTGCTAAGAATTTGAATAATTTTAGAGAAGATGACAGAGATGGTGTTCAAAAAGCTTTAGATTTACTTGTGCTAGAAGATTTTTTATAATGAACTCCCAAATTCTGACCTACATGGGATACAACATGCAGACTTGCAGATAGCAATTTTATCATTTCTGAGACAAAGAACTTGAACATTCTTTCAATGTATTGTAGATACATGTAGATGTGTCATGCCGCAGTCATCGTTTTTGTATGATTCACTTGTAATGGCATATATTTCCCAGCCACTGTGTAGGCCTACATTTACATCATACACAGATGGGTCTATTATTTGTGTAATATACTTTGGGTAAAAGTAAATTTCCTACATGTTTACTACGTGCATTTCCAGGAAGCATTTAACCTTATCTTATATCGAGCAGTTGTTTTTAATCTCTGGTCAGTTCAGTTGTTATTATATACCTCCACCAATGCCTGCCTTGTAATGAACGATGCAGGATGGGCATTATACATGTACTCAGTAGCGTCATGGTCTTCCAGTGATATGCGTAGTCAGAGCTATGTGCATGCCTTCGATATTAATCATGAGTAGATGACTTAAAGATCAAATGGCTTATCCGAGTCAAAGCAAGTCCCTAGAATCTGAGAGACAGCAATAAGGCATTTATTACAATGTATGCATTGTATTCTGTAGCAGGGCTCTACACTCATGTTAAAGGATCACTTGAAGGATATTTTTTTAAAGAAGGGATTTTGCAATTTGCATATTTTGAATTCTCTGAATTGTAGAGGTTTGCACTACTATGTTTGCTCTCAGATCAGTGTTAAAATCATTATCTTCACATGAGCTCTTTCTTGATTCTTTTTAAATTGAAAACAAAAAGTGAGATTTAAATAGAAGTGTCTTTGTAATGTCTGGTATTCTGAAAAAATCTAAGCTCTCAATTGGTGCAAGAAAATAATACTGACTTAATGGAATATCTCTTATGTATATTCATTGATGTACAAGTGTACATGTATGCACAGTTTGCACACTTTTTTTAATCTTTGAAAAACCCGTTGGTATGTACAATGTACATCATCAAATGATGTTGAATAGCAGCACCAAGTCCGTCCTTCAAGATACCCCTCCCCTAAAAAATATTAAAAATGTAATAGTAATAATAATGATGATAATAAAGAATTATAATAAATATATAAATAAGTTTTTAATAAATCTGTAATAAGAAATTGTATCAAATGTACAACACAAAGTTTAGACAATTTATATTATTCATTATTTTATGGGGTGATCTGGGACACATACATTTCCTCTAAATACCTTCACAACTTTCAACGTAGTCAGGGACTTTATTGTATCTGAATGATGTCAAGTCAATGGGAGTACATTTGAGTTCATGTTTAGTGCACATGTTCGTCTCACCTGTCAGCCTACATGTACATGTACCCCTTGTTTACCCGACCTTTAAGTAAAGGGTTAGTCTATTGGAAACTCCCTCACTGGCAGCAGGCCGTGTCATTTATTGTTGACTTGGAAGCAGAAGGGCTCTAAATACACATGTTAGTGTCTGTTGGTCGAATTGCAGTACACTGTAGAACTGATTTGAACCCCCACCCCAAAGGATGTGATTCAGGATTTCTAAGTTGTATTGCCAAATGGGAGATCATGATGTGGATAAAGACCCCCCAACCCAACCAAAAAAATAAAATAAATAAAGGGCATCCTTTGTTTTGGATGCACTTGCCTCCCCCTATATCCAGTCACATTCAAAGAGGGGGGGGGGGGGGGGGGTAGACAAGAAACAATGTGTATCCATGAAACGGAGAAAAGGGTATTACTTTTTACTGGGGGAGGGAGTCAAATTATACATGTGCAATGTATTATGGACATGTGTAAAAAGCCTCTCTCCATGACAAGCCACAACATTTCATGTGGCATCCACATCTCAATATAATCTATACTGGGAAAAATGTTTGTTTTTAGAATTCATTCAATAAATAGGGCATGTTATTGTTAATGGAAGTCAAACCTGAATTTCCAGGGACCATGTTTTGAGCTACAAGTACAAGTAACTAAAGACTGTACTCCTATCTCTTGTTTATGTGTCTTTGCATTGTATAAGTAGCCTGTAATATATACCAGCTAACATTCTAGATGGGCCAGAGGTCAATGATCAATTAACCAGAGCTGAAATCCAGAGGCAAAACATGGCCCCATCCGATGATACTCCCTGTCTACCCTCATCACCCCGTGATGCAGATTCCTCAGATACTAGATGCATGCACCCGACCAACCAGTCGTTAAAACACATACATGTGTACATTGTACAGAACGCCCTGTACAGTCACCAGCACTGTGCTGGTTCCAGCCTCTATATGAATGTCTATTCGATTAAGAGTTGACAAGTTGCCTTCGTGAAGCAGTCATAGACAACTCCTGCTCTCGACGACTTGTCTCTAGCACTGTCTGTAGTCCATCCTATTCATGTGTTGTGGGGGTGGAATGAATGAGCCATGTCCACTGCCATCAAGGGTTGCATCATCGCCTTAATGGCTGTCCTTTTCTTTTTCTTCCAATGCTGTTGCAGGCAACAGGATGACTACCAGATCGTCAGGAAGCTGGGAAGGGGCAAGTACAGTGAGGTCTTTGAGGCAGTCAATATCACCAGTAATGAAAAGTGTGTCATCAAAATCTTGAAGGTGAGTTGATTTTTTTTGGGAGCAAAGTGGGATGAATTTAAGCTATTTAATCTAGATTTTTGAATTCTCGCTACCCCCAAATAGCGATTCTGCCGAGATCCGGGGAAAATCCTGAAAACGCGCATTGCATTATGGGATAGCTTTTCGACATTACAGCTTCCTGTGCAGGCGCTATATTACTAGGTGCGATAGCGCAAACGTAAAACGCCGTCGCCACACAACGTGTATGCACCGAATATGTCGTCTGCTCGGTCTTGTTTTTTTTTCGCAAATATTTCAACGTTTATTTGAACATTTCATTCGTTGTTTTTTGCGTCTTTTGACATCAGTGACGATGGTTTTCTTTTGTGAGGCTGCACAGTGCTGGGCTCATGATTCCAAGCGTAAGAACCCTGATTTTAGCGTGCGTGAAAACTCTGCACCGCGAACACAGGCGCTAGCGCCAGCGGGATGGGACTCTATACCGGAAGTTGTAGTGACGACCCGAGAGAGTGAAAATTACCTCGTCTCGCGAATTTCGAGATTTTCGTACCTATTTAGGGTAGCGAGAATTGAAATTGCTTTTGAGAGAAACTAGCTTGAAGGAATTACAGAATTGTTTATTGTGCTCAACAGTTGTTTGTGTCAACAAAATATTTAAAAATATAGCATGAGACCAAATGTTTTCTACAAACTGCTACCAAAGTCATAAATTACCGGAAGTTTAGCTAAAAAATGATGGCAGGCAGATTTGGTATCCGATATATACCCCTACGGCAATGTTCGGTGTAATGTGAAATTGCATGAAATGGATACAAAGACCAGAAAATAGACTTGGTGCGACTTCGGCTGGATGCGCAATTGCGTTCGTGGCAGCTCCGTAATGGTACCTTTTTTTACTTTTTAGCGATGCATTGGCACAAACTTAGATCAAGATCTGTCGGCAGATGTTGTTTTATGAAGTTTATTTTCGTCTTCATGTCAACAATGCAAGATAAAATTGTTGGTAAGATGTGTGGAAATGTCCTGTATTAGTGGTATAGTTATTGTAGTCCCATATGTACAAATTCATGCTGTTCGTCGCAAAGGCCGCACCCCGACTTCTTAATATTTTCTCTTACAAAAATACTGCAGCCTTTACGCCGGCAAATACGGTATTGCTCTTTTTATACAAAATATATGCCAGGTGTCATTTACCTCGTCTGAAGCACTCTTGTTATTTTTTTTATTCAGTGATTACTTATTTTCTGTTATCAGAACTCAAAGTTCACCATTAAAACATATACCATAAATATTATGTTTTTGAGACTGAGATTGTACACATAAGCATATAGATAAGAAACAGATACCGGTAGACTCTCTTGTACATTGTACACCAAGATGTCGGTAACATGAACAGGCGCGGTTATACTTGGGAATATATTAGTTTGAGAAAGTTTTAGGGGGCTTGAAGCTCTGAAGCCTCCCTGTAGAACTGCTCACGAACATAAACATTCCAACTTTTGAAGCAGCTAAATGTAGTTTTGAAGCTTGCCAGCATCTACAATTTCCATGTTTTGATAAGTGTTATAGATCCTGACTAAGTGGTACATCTGTATATGTGTAATTGTGTTCTTTTAGCAATCTCTTTTGCAAATGCTGGGCATAGGAAAACACAAGTAATGTGTAGCTCTTGAGATTTAAAAGCTAAACCCCAAGGAGCCAAACAAATCCTTAATTCTCTGGAGTTAAAGAAGGAGATATGGTACTGGGCAATTAACAGAGGAAAAACAGATGAGAGTATTTCCGTGTTCCAAGAGGTATTCTTATTTTCACAGTGCTACTCTACCCAAATCTGCAGCAGATATGATAGTCAATGGTCATGTCAAGTTAATTTGTATACAGTGTTGAAAAACTTGGCATAAATCGGATACAGAAAAACTGATTATTTTATCCAATTTATTTCAAACATTCATCATTATGTAATGTTTCCCTTATTTTTTTGATTTCACACAAATGAACTTATTTCAAACTTCAAAGGTTGGAATTCCATATCATTGTCTCATATTTGTATGATACTAGAAACTAAGTACAAGTATTTTCAAGATGTTGCTTTCTTTCAATACTTGTTCAGAATTGTCTCTTCTTATTATCCTTTTTTCAATGAACAATGCCTGTGTGTACATGTAGGCGGGTGTTTTAGACTTGTGAGTACCGGTACATATACAATGTATGTGCCAAGTGTCCATGTATCACACGCAGGCAGGCATTCAATTCTCATCTCAATCTGTTTGGATTTGTTTGCACATTCACCTCATTACTTCCAGGGTACATGTACATGCCAGTAACAATTATAGAATGATGGCCCATTGGAGAGGTTAAACAAATCTTCCTACACACATGTATGTGTACAAAGCATTAGGCACAAAAGAGAGAGAGAGAGAGAGAGAGGGAAAAAATATACCTGAAATTGAGAAGCTATAAGAAGTGGAGGGGGTGGGGGAGGTGTGGTGTATAAAAAAAAAGAGGAAAACTGTCCTTGGTTAAATCTTACTTCATAAACACAACAAGAAGTTCAAATGAAAAGATTATCAAAGATGATGTTACATTGCCTTCATGCAAAATGGTTAGATTTCAGGTTATACAATGTGTTGTACATGTATGGGCATTGCTTTCACAAATTTGTTGAACCCAACTACCAAAGTATAAATACCCGTAGCCAAGCCTGAAATAGCCTTTGTAAAAACACTGGAGTGTTTTCCAAGGTGAATAACAAAAACTAAAAAGAGTTCCTTTGATATTTTTTCCTAATCCTTGCGAGGCACTTGCCCCTGTTTTCTTTTCAAGTTGCATAGTAGATTGGCTCTCGAGCCTCTCATGCTTGCATTTTCCTTGTGCCAGGTAGAATGTTATTTTACTCTCTCAGACCAGACTGTAACCCTATCTGTTCTCCCTTTTTTTTTTACAGCCTGTGAAAAAGAAGAAGATTAAGAGAGAAATTAAGATCCTGGAAAATCTAAGAGGGGGTCCCAACATCATAGCACTACAAGCCATTGTTAAAGATCCTGTGGTGAGTAATTATGTTTTAATTCTGTGATATCTTCCTTTAAAAATATCATGTGTTGACTCCATATACATGTATTTTTCAGTGCTCTACTGTAAGTGTAACTCTGTAGATTACACGCCTGAAGGTGAGTTGCAAAGTCCAAATTCACGCCTGAACTTTGTGGGAAATAATTTTTCAGTGAGGAACTAGGCTGTAATATTCAGATCATCAAACAGAGAAGTGAAAAATTGATTTGGATATACATTTATACAATTTACATCTTTATTTTCATTTATATTTTGGGATACAGACATTTAAAAACACACTATGTAAAAATACAATTCTGTATTTTATGGCTATTCTGATGAAATTCAATATTACTATCTGTAACTGTTGGGATTATTTTAGAAGAAAGAGAACTAGTACGAAAACAGATTAGAATGAGAAAGGAATGTATTGAAATACAAACCCAATGTTTCCATTCCTTGTACCAAAACATTGCCTTGGTCAGTAGGAGATCTAGTTTGACAGTCAAAACATAATATTTCACTGCCATTCACAAAGTTGACTAACCCTGCAATATTATTCAATTTTGTTTACAATGCATTGTATATATTGATAAATACAGTTTTTGTTGTTGTTGGAGATTGTGATACTAATACCTTTGTTATGAATGTAATGTTAATCTACTGCTGTATTATTCAGTCAATATTGTAGCTACATGTGTATAATTTGCAAGTCTTGACAGACATAATGCATTTTTATCGAGAGCAAAATCAAAATTTTCTCAGAATGACAGATTACTGCAAATTTGGTTCTTAATTTCAATTCCAAAGCAAGCAATATAAAGAATATATTAGTAGAGATCTTGAAAACCCAATGCACAACATAAACATCTCCTTGTGCACTCAGGCACACACATACACCCTCCCATACACACTACTAACATAGTACAGTGCATTGGCTCAGTGCACTGTTCCCCATTCCAGCACTTGCCCACACACACAGTCCACTGGCTACCCGCACTCGCATTCCATACATGTCAGCTCAGACAAAAGGTATTCCCTCAATATGAAATTGCACTACAGTACCACAGGGAGTTAAATGCACAATGATTGCACTTCATGCTAACTGTTTTATTTGGTTTTATGTATGATTACCAGGAGGTGAACCAAACCCACAGCACTCATTACGCTTTGGCCCCAATATTACCCCCCTCCCCCCCCCCCCCTCCCCCTCAGAGAAAATATCTGAGAGAATTCAATTCATTCATTGTATTGTTGTTATAAGCAGTCAGAGGAGACCCTTAACTAAAAGACTGTACATGTGAATGCGAAATTTGTTTTTCTTTCACACATTATAGAAGACTTGTCTGAGGCAATGCTTTGGCCTCGGGGAGTGTTTGATGGGGCATATGAAAATATTTAGATATCTGTCTATTGTTAAAGGTTGAAAATCAACCATCTTTTTGTATTCTATAATTCTAGTTTTATATTATATTACGGTGTTAAAATTTAAGTTTAAAGAGAGGGTTGAGTTCTGGGAAGAGTTAAAAAATAATTTGTGAGCGTTATCATCGTTATTATGCAAGGGTGGAAGAACATCAAATTAAACATGTTCCCTGAAAAGCATGGCTCTTCAAATGCCTTCATATTCTAAATATGAATGAAACATCGTAAAAATCGGGGGGTAGGTTTTTTTCGCCATGTGCTCGTGTAGTCCCATATACATCATTCTGTGTACAGTGCTTGTAACTTTGCCAAGATTTGGCCAAATTTCTTATCATTTTGATGAATCCAGAACCTTGCAATACACACAAATACTTATATACTAGATGATCAACCTCTCTGATAGATTCCACACCGAAACTTTCACAATGCAATCACATGACCAGAACTCAACTTTATCTTTAAGTGCGTATGTGTATGTGTATAACAGGCAGGCTCATCATTAATGTTTGATAAAATGGTTAATGTTAGATTAGAAATTCAGTATTTTTGCAAGGTTGCATATAATTTTTTAATAAAGTTATAAATCTACCAGTTCAATCATGAATTAACGATCCTATGTACAGAGTATACAGGGGTGTAGATAGTGACATGAAGAAATATGAAAGTTTAGATGAAAGGGTAGCAATGTAATCTGTATGTTATGACAGTTAAAGGAGCAGTAAATATTTAATACAAATGAACATGACTTGTAGATTTTTAACTTTCTATTTCTTTTCTCTATCTTCACCTATCCAGTCCCGAACACCAGCTCTTATATTTGAGTATGTCAACAATACAGATTTCAAGGTAAGAATACTTTCTACATCTAAACAACAAATCTTGAGAGAATTTAATTTGAATTGATTTCATTGTTTTTTTCCCCCCACTTCACGAAGTTTATGTTCCACCTCTAAATCTGAGGGTTGATTGTGATATCTGCATCTATATTCTTATATTGGTTTTTACATTTTATTTTCTATTATAAATTATGTATGATACAAGTATGTCTCTTTTACGTGGGTGAACGTTTATATTTGGATGATCATAGATTAACAACTTGATACTTACTCACAAATTGGTCAATGTACATGTACATATTACTATTAATATTTGGAAGGTCATGAAAATGAGATAATCATGAATTGGCAAATCAATACAATGTTCTCACAAATGTTCCCTTTTTTTTTTTTACATAAAGACATAAAGACCAATTTATTTGGGAGTTCATAAAAATGTGATGATACAGCTCCCTCTTTGTACTGCATGTAGAAAAAATGTATTTGAATACAAAAAAATAGGGAATTACACCATAGATCACTTTTGTCATGGCATTCACACTCATAACGTTGTAATGATTCTGTGATAGTATTGCCCTTGTCATTTGCAAAGCTGATAGTCCTTGTTTACCTTGTCAATTGATCTTTAAGGAAAATGAATGGAACTTATGTTTAGATTTGATTATTTTATTCTCACAATGTTTGCTGATGAAGTCACATTTACTGACAAGAGTTGCTATATTTTGTTATGCACTTCTCTAGGAAAGATATGTTCTTAAGATTGCATCTCCTTTGCACCTCATTATACAAAGCAATGGAACTATAATTAGAGTTGACATTTGAATGTTTCTTTCTTCAAAAAAATACTTCAAGTCATCCATCTATGACATCACATGATAATAAAAGCAGTTTAGATGTATACATGAATATTTAAGTAGAATTCATAGTACTGTATCTCATTTCATGACATTTTTACTGATCACTTTTGAGATTATAAGCAAATGGAGGGAATTTTAGTTTCAAACGAAATGCATGTTTATGCTGTATAATTTGTATTTTTAATGGAAATCACTACGGTACTTGGAGCAGAATTAACCTACATACATGTACATGTAAACTCTGAATGAGAGAAGGTACATCATCATAACAGTGAGAAAAAAAGACTTCGATTGGAAGGGCTCTGGTAATCTCAAAAAGAGCTATTATTAAAATTATTCAAAGAAGATTTTAAAATGCATGTAGTTGAAAGAGAATTTCTTATTCTATATGCCTGTTGCGATATGCCTGTTGCTGGTCAGCGAAGTGAGGCAGATCAGTGTCATTTTCTATAGCAAAAGCTTGTAAAATCAAAATATTGGTCATGTGCAATGGTATATCATTATATTGTATTCTTTGAGCATCTTGGTCTTAAATATGCCCATCTCAAAAATGTTTGTTTTTTTCCTCTCCATTTCTCTCCACCATTCAGCAACTGTACCAAACATTAAAAGACTATGAAATCAGGTATTACCTGTTTGAACTACTAAAGGTAAGACATTTATTTTTGTTTTCTTTCTATGCTTTCATCCAGGAATTCAATGCTTTCTCTAACCTTTCATAGGCAAATTAGACATGTTGACAACAAAATCAATTTGTATTTATTTTCTTAAAGATTGTATGCATCATTTTTATACTTCATACATAAGTTGGTTCAGTCATATGTCAGGGTTATCTTTTTTATCATCCCTTCTGGCATTTGAATGTATGATGTATTTCCATTGTGTGATTCCTGGAGTGCTCTGGACGACATCCAATCTTCATCCACTTCAATTCTGGCTTGCATTTCTGATGAAGTAATTATCATAGACAACACTATAGATGCTTTCTCTTTTCACACATTACATTGGCTTGTCTTAAATCTGCAAGATTCCAATGTACTTGTTTGTGCTACCTTAAACATTTTACTCTTAACAGTGTACAAATTCCTTTTTTGTGTGTGCATATATTATAAGGAAGGTGTGTAAAGTCCTGTAAAAAGATAATTTTCTCATGTACAGTATGAAACTTTCATGAATTGCACCGATGTATCAGTGTCAAGAGAAAGCTAATTGAATTACAGGAAATTCTTGTCACAAAAATAACCATAACTTACAAATTGTGGATATGTTTAAACTAGTCACATAATTTTCTGAATTTATACTTCCGTGATGTAGGTCTTGAAAGCTCAGAAAGAGGTCGGTTTAACAAAAAGAAATGAATGCCTTAGAGCCAATCTTACTTCTCTGTAGAAATATTTGAAAATATTTTCTTTGAACAAAATATTATGACACTGTTGAATAATGTTGAAAGTCTGTATTCACTTGTTAATTATACTATTAAATGCTGCCTGAAACTTCAAGGACATCTTAAATTATCATTTTCCTTTCTGGAGACATGAAATTTATAGGAAAATATGGCTACAATACTAGTCTCAATACATTTGACAAATACATTTAGATCTAAAAGAGGCAATTTTTTAAATTTAAATTTGTATCATTGTGCATGAAGCTTTACAACATACATGTATATATTTTGAAATGTTTCCAAGATAATGTTCAAAATGAAAGATTTGCCTCACAGCAATTTACATGTATGAAAGATTTGTGCATGATTCTGTCACAATTTCACTTTGATAACGTTAAGTACTAGTCATGTGATGACAATGTGGAAAAAAAAGAAAAAAAGAAACTACCGGTAGAAGCAATTTCAAAAGGTTGAATATGTAGCGATTTACATGTACAGTGTAGATATACATAGACTATATACTTTGATGTTTTGGAAAATATGAAGTAAAAGCAATTTAAGTCAATCATGCCGAAAAATTATATGGACTGTACACAGAGACTGGTACATGGGATTACACTCACATTTATGGCATGAAGTTTGACCTTGAGCTTGTTATATTTTCAAAAATGGGGTCATTTGAAGAGCAATCCCTTACAAAGGATGTTTCTGCTATGTTATTCTAAGAAACTAATCTAAAAGAATAAGTCAACTCACAAATTAGCGGTATTCATCTTTTAACCCAAACTCAACCTTTGAAATCTATGCGTTCATTCAAGGGGGGAAAGTCAGGGAAACTCAAATTGGAAGGCAGTCATCTGTAAAACAACTGACATACTGCAGGAGACTACCCACACATTTTTTTCTCTGTTGAAGTTGTCTCTAAAGTAACATTGTATAAATTGAGGGTTATATCTAACCCTTTGATAATTTGGTTTAAACCATACAAAATTTAAACTATTCTTCAATAAGTTCTTATTACAAAGAGGTTGTCGTTCATCTTGACTTTAATATAAATTGGTTCATAAATTTGATTCTTCAAACCATGATATTCTTTTTATTTCAAAGTAGTAGTAGATGGAAGCATTATATGCCTGTCACATGAAATCTTAACGTGACACGTTTGTAAAGCTACATGTATTAGGCTCGTTCAGAAACAAAGCTGTAAATCACAGCATTTTTTCTTCCTTCTTATAACGTGTAAATCAATGGCAGCTCCATGCAACAAGGTTCTATGCGTATTCACTGAGCTCTGTGCTGTAACATACAAGATTTTGAAGCATATACACTTTCATCATGGAAATAATAAAATTAAATTAAAAATACCACTGTTTACCACCTCATATTTGAGCGAGGCTGAAGGATGAATGTTTGCTTGGACATTTGTTGTGGAAGCTGGAAGGTGAATGTCTGCTTAGACATTTTTCATGGAAGCTTGCACTCCGATAAGATAGTTTATGGATGTGAGTAATTTTGGAAATTGAAAGTCTGTAACTCCTGAATTATGATTTGTTTTAATTGTATTTATTTTATCTTATTTTCTTCCAGGCTTTAGATTACAGTCACAGTATGGGTATCATGCATCGAGATGTGAAACCACACAACGTCATGATAGATCATGAAAACAGACGGGTGAGTACCGGTATACATATGTACTTGCAACAGAAATCTTGGACTAAATGTACAAATCACCAAAACACGCTTTGCCCTTGATATAAGGGCTTTCAAATCGCTTTACTGTATTCAAATATGAGCTTCAGATTACAAAGAGATAATTCGTAATAATCATTACTTTCCCGTCAAAACACACTCACTTCTGGCCGAAGTTCGCTTCCTGGCATGGTTTGCTCTCACACTGTTATTTACGTTAAAGCGGTCTGGAGCCGTCTAGGAAGCGAACCGGTTCATCGCAAAGTAGTCTCCTGGATTGATCCAGAGGTACACTTCCTGGCTTTCACACTGTATTCACGTAAGACCGCTCTAACGTAGACCGGTCCAGGAAATGAGTGAGAAAGGGATATTAATATTTTCTTATCTCTGATAGATGAAGGCCCACATGATACATGAAACATGAAAAATCAGGTTCTATTTCTTGAAACTTTAGGGTTTCTAGAATAAAGAAATATTCAGAAAATATTCCAGAATTCTAGAGATTTTCTATATCAATAATTCCAAAGTATAACAAAAGTTGTGATGGTTTTTCAAATGTTTTTTAGGCTGTGTAAATGGTCCTTTAGACTTGGCACACAAATCATACTCTTGTTGTTATCTTTAATCTTACAAATATTTCTATAACTTTCACTTTACATTTATATAAATGAGTAACCCTTGTGAGAGGCAAAGTGGTTTGGAGACAGTTTTGCTATTTTAGCATTATAGATATAAAGAGAATATTGGTAGTTTTCTCATTAGGGTATATTCAATGGTCATTTGAATGCTTTATTAGGGTCCTGAAAGTAATACTTTGCTGTTTTTAGAACAAATATGTAACATTATTCATTAATTACAGTCTTCATTATATGTTCAGAAATTCATGAAGTACAGGTTTATAAACAGGATTTGTGTTTCAGATATCACTTTTCATCAATATTTAATTGTGTATCTCTTGATTACATGCATGTTATTTATATCAGTTTGCTATTTATTCCTGAATATATTTATGATTTGATTCAGAATAATGTTCTTGTTCAACATTAAACTTAACACTGTCAAATATAATGATATTTGGGCAACTCTTTGCCAAAATACGGATGTATTCATACACTTGACTGCCTGGAAAAGGGAAATCATACTGTTTATAAATGAAACGAGTGGGGAATGAATACACTTTTTTTAATTTGTAATATGCTATTCATGAAATTACATACTCTAGTAGTTTCTAATATGTAGTGTTTCACAAAATCAACATTATTCCCAAATAATTTGTGGATGTTACTAAATTTCTTGCGGCACCCCTAGAGATGTCTTGCGGCATGCCGGTTGAGAAACGATCCACTACTACATGACCTATACTAATTTACGAAAAGTATACAGTGATCAAGTCTGAAAATGTAGATAAATGTCTTGATACATTACAGGCTTATTCAGCTAAGAAGCAGTATACCGCAGCGTTATTTGTATGATAAACGAATGGCAACTGCGCGCAACAAAGGTCCCTACTTGTATCCACTGAGCTCTGTGTTATAAGATACTGAAATGTGAAGCGATTAATACTTAATAACTTCCTCATTAAAAAAAAACCCACTGCAGTTTACCAAATCTGAACAAGGTGTAAGTCTATACACGTTCTTAAACCCATGACTTTTGCATCTGCAGTTGAGTATTAAAACCACTTTACTGTATACACTTCTCCAAATTGATTACTAGAGAAGTAATTTAAATGTTTGTGTTTTTTTTTTCTTAATGTCCATTCAGCTTCGTTTGATAGACTGGGGTTTAGCAGAGTTCTACCATCCCGGGCAAGAGTATAACGTCAGAGTAGCATCAAGATACTTCAAAGGTCCTGAACTGCTAGTCGACTACCAGGTAATATAAAGCATCTCATTCTTAAAGTATTATACCTCTAGATTGTTCAGGCATCTACCACATACCTGCCAACCTTCCTAAGCTTAAATTATGAATTTCTGAAGGCAAAATTAGAAATGAAGTGTACTTTCTATGACTTTCCCAAATTTGTTTTTAGAAAAAAGAAGAACCTTAAGTATGTGGATGTCACGGCACATAACGGCTATGTCTCAAGTTATGTTAGGGACAACATACATGTACTTAATGTATGCGTAAGTCATAAAATTTACGACTTGTGCACAACTTGAATATTACCCAGGTCAATGCATTTGACTAGGTCTTGTCCAAATTGACTTAAGCAAGGTTTACTGTATGTTTAATTACTAAGTGCTTTTTCATTGTTCCAATGTGTAACAATGCTGCAATCAGCCTGCTATAAAAGTGCTTAATAAGAAACTATTATCATTAGCACATTTTGTTTTGTAGAGCTCTTCAAGTTTGGGCACCAATTGGCTAGAACAACAATTGAACTCATTCTCTGTTTATATAACCCCACAGCTGTACGACTACTCACTAGACATGTGGAGTTTGGGCTGCATGCTAGCAAGTATGATATTCCGCAAGGAACCCTTCTTCCACGGCCACGACAACTACGACCAACTAGTCAGGATTGCCAAAGTCCTGGGCACGGACGAGCTCTACGAGTACCTGGACAAGTATCAGATTGAACTGGATCCGAGGTTCAATGATATCTTAGGAAGGTAAAGTGAAAATTGAAGTTATAATGAAATCATTTAATACTGATACTGATAATGGTAATAATGATATATTTATAATAAAGATAATAGTGATTGGTAATGCTGATCTTCTAGTCAATGATGATGAATAAGAATAAATCAGAATGGAGTTGGTTTTCTCAAAACATTGTCCTTAGGTCTGTATAATAATAATAAATAATAAAAATGAGCATTTGTAAAGTGCACTATCTATTTCGCAAAATCCCTGACATGTTGATCTCAAAGGCATCGTTCACACTCTCTCTTTCCACATGATCGTTCTCCTGCAGGCATTCGCGGAAACGATGGGAACGGTTCGTGCATAGTGAGAATCAGCATCTAGTCAGTCCAGAGGCCCTTGACTTCCTTGACAAACTATTACGCTACGACCACCAAGAGAGGGTCACCGCCAGGGAAGCCATGGAACACCCATACTTCTGTAAGGACCAGTGCTGTGTGCTAACATCTAACTGGGCTAAATACTAGTTGCTTATAAGTTAATCCATATACACAATTTGTGTATATTTCTTTAATGCAAGTGATCTTACATACTTATTTAGGTGACCCCATTTTAATGGTAATTTTATGGCTCTTTGTAAGAGTTGTCTCACCTTATGTGTTTTCTTTCCTTTTTTTTTAAATTTGTCATTGTAGGAGTATGTTTTAAAAATATAAATCTTTCACCTTTATATGTCTTTAACTTGCTTTTCCTCCCTTTTAACTGTTAGTATTACTGTTCTATTTTGTTCCCATTAACTGCAAGGCTAAAAACTAGGCAGTTATAACAATGTGTGTATTGTCCGTAAATTTCATCTTCTCTCTCCCTCCCTCTCTCTCTTTCTCCCGCAGACCCTGTGGTGAAAGAGCAGAACAGATCGATGCCACCGGTCATGAGTACGCAACCCAACACCTCAACTAGCGCCACAAATTCAAGCAGCGCATGTAAGTCTAACGATGGGTTGTGAGTTAGTGGGGGAACGGCATACTTCATGCCCAAATTACAATCCATCATCTTGAAATAACCTGATGGATTTTGTTGGTTTCCTCCTGGTTTTTACACAATTATATTTTGCTGTGATTGCAAACAATAACATTCACTTCAATAGAAAAATATCTCGTCAGCTTTTATGGTGATTTTATGATGGTGTTTTGTTTTTAAATGATATTCACAGCTCAACTAGTTTGCTCTAATACCATTTGTATTCATGCCAATGATTTGGAATATTACGGGTACTCATATATTAGTCCTATTTAATGTCACATCTAGTGGACTTAAATGAGTACCAATTGATTCATTTGATACTGGGTGATTTATGATGTACATAATTATCAGTGGGATAAATTGACCTTTTGAAATTTTGAACCATTTGGGGAAATTATCAGTGGGATAAATTTGACCTTATATGAAATTTTGAAGAACTAGGAATAACGAACTATTGTTTTGATATGCAATAATGAAGGGATGTGAGGTCTATCATGTCTAGTAGTTAAAAAAAAATCAATATTGTATCTTGTGGTGTATTTATGAGCATGGCTGAACTTAACCGCACCAGCGGTGTTATATGCATGCTGTAGACGGGTAATCCAAGTCAGTGTATTTACTGTGGCTGCTTATCATATGAATGTATCATATGTCATATATATATATAAAGATGTTTCCCTTAAACATCCTCTTCAAAGGCTCCATATGCTTACAGTATAGACAGCACTCAGATATTGTAGTTTGCACTAATCGTATTGTCTGTTCAGGATCTGTTTTGAGGCTCTTAAAATTGCTGTTATCTTCAACAACTTTACTTTAATTAGAATGGTGTCCATTTGTTTCAAAGATAGTGTCATTAAATGACAGCTCAATTCCTTTAATACAGAAATATAGTCTAGAATTTCATGAAGAAAAATTATGATTTAATATGCTGAAAGTTGATTTGAAATTGACATAATTATCTAAAAAGTACTGTTTTCTGGTTACGATAACACTTTGCACTTGCAAAACGATATGTTAGACAGTACCATAAGGCAGGTCTTTCTTAAAATGCGATGTCCTTTTAAAGCACCTATGGTCCTAAACAGGCAATATGTTTGTGTGTGTGTGTGTGTATGTCTGTAGTAAATATTTAACCACCACCCAATTTCCCACTTTATTTCCCTCCTCCAGCATCTACTCGTAAAGGTAAAGGAGAGGCCTTTATTCCATAAATGCCTCCATTTGTATTTGGGAGCCAGTATACTTCATCCAACTCACACCCAGTAATTAGCAGAAATTCTAACTTTTGCCTGGGCATGACTGCATCAACAAATCTCACCAATTAACACATAGACCATGTTTTGGGGGCAGAAAGAAGTACCTCCATGCAAATAAAAACAAAAGCAGATATGTTGCATTATTAAAGAAAATTAAGAACGGCCATTAAGTCATAATTAGAAGCTTTCAAGAAGCTTAAAATATGCATAAGAAATTATAAGAAGGATCGTTCTTTGCGTTAATAAATAGATCTTGTCTGGACAACAGCAAGAAGTAGCTCTATGCGAGTGCAAAATAAAAAAAGTTGCATTAGAAAAACATGATCATTATCCTGTTGATGATTTAAAAATCCTAAAGAAGTATCTTTGTACGGTGAAAAATGCCACAGTTGTATAAGAATAATTCCATTAAAAAAAATTATTTGAAAAGCAAAAGCATCACCATGCAAATTGTAGACATAATAGACATTGCATTAGGGATCATGAGGAGGATCATGAGGAGGATCATTAATTTGCAGACTCTTGGAAGCAGGAATATTTACTTTATTTACTTTAAACGCATGAATATTGCATTTGGAAAGGTGAGGGGGGGGGGGGGCGAATAACTCATAGACCCTTGTAGAAAGCAAAAAAAAATCTCAATGCAGATTTTTAAAAACATAGAAGTTGTATTAGGTATGACAAGAAGGAAAAGTATCCTTAGAATTAGCTTGGATGGAGTGCTGCTAGACAATGGCAAAAGTTAGGTCAATATTAACTGAATAAACCGTGGAAGAAAAAACAGATACCGGTACTTTATCATAACTAAGTACTGTACAGCTTTACAGCATGTGGCAATTTTAGGGCCATGGAGCGGGATGAAAGGGGAGGAAATAAGTAGGAAAAGGCAGATATTTTTATATTTTCATTATCTGTCATTTTCATCTTCTCACACTAATCACATCTTATCTCATTTAAATGCCAAATGTTGATACCATTTCATTTTTTTTTTTAAATTCTTTTAACTTTTTGATACACTTTTATGAAAACATAATTTATACAGCATCAATTATCACTTCTTCTTTTTTCATCCTAAGATTTCAAAATTAAAAAAACAAGATAATGAACTTAGCACTTTTTCACTATGATTTATTTAAAAACACTTGAGTCATTCCTAAATTTCTATTTTAATATTTTATCCTACCCTCCATTAACTCAGATCTGTATATTCCATATAATTCTTGATTCTGTTCTTTCCTTATCGGGTTGAAAATAGGACCTTCTAGTATCATTGCTTTCCCTTTGTTCTATTTCTTGTAATGTATTTTTCATCTATTTCTTCCTTTCTATCTTAGGATTTCTTCATGTAGTGTTGCCCATTACTTTGTCTGTCTATTTCTTCATCTCCTAGATATATCTTTGTTACAAGAAAATGCATACACCATGCTCATTTATAGTCTTATTGATATATATTAACAAAGAAAATCCAAATAAAAAAAAATCTCTTAAACGCTAAATACGCTACATTAACGTTTACAGACTTCACACATTTCTGTGTATACGTTTCATTTCCCTTGTGTCATCAGTTGTTGACTTCCCAATGATTAACAAATTTATTTTTCATTCAATTTTTTGCCTGAACTATTTCGTCCTAATTACTCACATCTCATTTTATTTTTGTCTCTATTTTCATTACCACTATTCCTTCTTTTACAAAATTTGCATAAACTTTAGTCTGAATACAATATATTCCCCCAAGTGCCTCTCATTAACTCCCCCCCCCCCCCCTCCCCCCCCCCCCCCTCCAATAACCAACAAAATCATAGCCATTTGTGGTAATTGATTTTCCATTTGGTTTTTCTGTTGACCTGATATCATTCTCATCCATGTCATTGGGGTACTATCAAGCTAATATTTAGAAATGTTAATAGTGCACTGTTGTGATTGTTCAGTTATTAATTATTGTCATGTTTTAACACGCAACATTGAAATATTTATGTTTATTTATTCAGCACTACTAACAAGCATTTATTACATGAAATTACTAATTGTATGCATGGTTCATCGTTCAACTAATGTCAAATGCATCACATTTTTATCGCTCATGTTTGAGGCAGGAGCATTGATTTCAATGAAAGAATTACAAATCTACATAGATTCAGGGTAAAATTTTGGTAGTAGCCCACAATATCTCTTAGTGCTACAAAAGGAATGCTATCACCAAATCTAAAGTTGGAAGAGTTTAGATTTGAGTTTCTATTCCTCCTGGTTCAGGGTTCATCAAATATATGATTCATAATTATATCAAAAAAGAATTGATAGGAACTTCTATTCTGGAAAACCCTTGTTAGATCATGCATCCACTTAAATTTCAATTACCAAGTCATGAGCGAAATTAACAAAGGAATGTTTAAAAAACAAACATGGATTTAAATATTTGTCTGCATTTTTAGAATAATGAATTTCTTTAATTTATGGTTAGGCTTGGCCCTTTATCAATTTTACAATTACCTTTAATAAAATTTCAAAATTGTTGGAAAGTTGCCAACTCCAAACAAGAGGCTAGAATTTTCTAAAATTATTTAATAGTGAGTGAATTTTTGATCATGCTGATAAATCATTAAATCAATGCTCCTTTAAGCCTCATTTGATTACAGAAATACATGTATGTGCAATATATGATTTAATTGCTTTAGGAATCTCATTTAATGCTACATAGCATCCTCTAACATGAATATAATATAAAGAAAATATGATACCCATTTTATTGCCTGCTGATGTATAATGAAGAGCTGGTATTGAACTTTCTAATCTCATATCTTGCTTAAATCATGTGTAACTTCAAGAAATATATAATTTATAAGACCTCAATGCATTTGATGTATAAACACATGTCGCTTGAGTTTTTAAAGAGCATGCAGTTCAATCTAGAAAGTCAATTTTGAAAGAAAATTCAGGGTAAAATGACATTAAAGTCGTAATTAGTATCAGGAATGTAATTCAACCTGGTTAAAAACAACTTGTTGAAATGAAATTAAAATAAACGTACAACACCTTCATTCTTTCTCTACCTCTTACAGCGATTGACACAAAAGCGCGGCCATCCGGCACCATCCCTGGAGCCCCCCTGATACCGACGCCCACAGCCCAGACCGTCTCACCGATACCCAACCCCAGCCCAGCAGCAGCAGTAGCACCATAGGCACACTATCCTCCGGGGGGCAGTGGTGTAGCCAGGAGGATGACATGATGGGGAGGGGAAGGGGGTAATGAGACATGAGGGTGCTAGGTTGTGGGTCAATACTGCTCGCGATAATTTTGTCTTTGCACTTTGGAAGCTCTCATGATTGTTATGCTTCTACCGGAGAATATAGGGATGGCTTTTTTTACCCCAATTCATTTTTATTTGGGGGAAGATCAGCATTATGGCTTGGAAGCGAAGGGGGAAGTAACATTCTCCTTTCATTTCCATAGATGACACCATCCCTTCCTTAGCCAGTGTTCTATACTGGAAAATGTCCATTCTTTTGGCTACATCACTACCCACTGTTCCTCAATTGTACAACCTTCCTTGCTTTTGCGAGGAAGAATCATTTTAAAATGCATTTACTATAGATTTTGTGTCCTTGAGCGTTGTTAGATCAGCCATGCCAATCAGCATGGCCTAGTTTTTATTCTGAGATTCCTGATTTTGACTCAAGAGGGCGGCATCCAATGACGAGGTTAGCACCTCGTTCATTGATGCTCTAGAAGTTCTCACACGAGGGCATTACCGATTTCTTTTCTCGAAATACGGTAGATTAGTGAGTGGGTTATATGCACCTGTAGCATTACAACAAAATCCAAGCAAGTCAACTTGGTACTTTGAATAAAATTGGTCTGTGTCGAGATTGGAATCCATTTTTCTCCCCTCCTTTTTCCATGTATGTGGTGTGTAAAAAATTAACAAGTTATATTTTAGAATGAAAAGGAAAGAAGGAGAAGTAATGTTGCAAATGTAGTTAGGAATTCATTGGTGAGAGTTGCATTGAAATCAGTGATGCCCATGACAAGCATTAATTGCTTTGTATAGTAGCATTTAAAATGGGCATGACTGATTTGATACCATTAACAGGCTGTGATGCCTTCGCTTTAACGTATGATTTTAAAGAAAGCTTTGAGGCAGGTTTTAAGTTATGATCTAAAGAATGGGTTATATTTTATCATGAATTTCTTAGTAAAGATAATTGAATACAGTCCTGTTTTCTTTTTTATATGATGACTCGTATGTATGTATGTATGTATGTATGTATGTAGTGGGTACTGACTTTAAACCATATATGAAGTACCCTACGGTGGAACTTTCAATGGTCAACCAAACCTGCAACAAATCAGTTACATGACCGCATTCGAAGGTCCCTCCCAGCAACTGTTCAAACTATCTTGTCACAAGCCTGGAAATACTTGAACATTTTTCCTTTTTCAAAGTATTTTGATTACATTTCACAAGCCAATTGCTACCAGTGATGTTTATATAGACCAGGGCTGAAAATGGTATACTAATATTTGCACCACACTGGAATGTGTTACTACAAGTTGTTCATGGCATTCCATGTGGAAAGAAATGTATTCAGTTAAACATGGAAAATCCAAAAGTGGAAGGGTGTTCTCCCTTCAAAGACTTATTTCTTTTAGATATGACTAAAGCCAACGTGAAAAAATGTCCTTCGTCGTTTTTAATTAAATAAAGAAAGAAGCTCCGACTACAGTGGCTAGCTTTACTCTTCCCCTTCAACAAAATTATTCACATATATATTTTTCCCATTTATTCTGAAGCATTGCTATGGAAACTTATAAAATGACTAAAATTCATTTATTTTCAACAACAACAAAATTGAAATTCACCTCATTTGGTAAAGGCTATTAAAGCTCATAAATTCTTGAGAAAAGTATTTTTTGTTTTTGTTAAATAATTGATTATTTTTCATGCTTTGTTCAGGTTAGGTTGACCCACCAAAACAATACTTTTGTTTGATTTAAAAGTATGTACACTTTGTCATGTGGAGTAAAAGAATCTCCATTTGTTACACAGCCAGTCAGGTATTTGTATCATTATATGTAAGGTAATAACTATACTGTGTATTTATGAATCAGACCGTACTTTGGGGACATGTACAAATGGACAGAATTTTGTAGAAATCTATGATTGTATATTTTGTACCACTTTTTCTTCTTTTTGTTGGATTTCTTTTAACCATGCCAGCTTTTTGATTAAACATTTCAGTATTTACTAAGCTACATTTATCTATTCAAGCTGAACTCTAAAAATGTTCAGATCCATTTTACAGAGGAAATCTCAGTAAAAGTCTGCTGTTTGTGAGGTTTAATTGTTTTTTATAATGCAGTTCAAAGCTTTAAGATTCCTCATTTGCGTTTCAAGAAACGTTAAAGGTGTCTACAAATCGTCAGGCTTTACTTTGCAATTTGTTGGTACCGAGTTCTCTCTTGCGTGTGACTGTGCATTTAATGGTAATGGACAGTCTACTATCCATCATTCTTATGTGAACAATCCTTATTTTTGTAATGCATTTCCAACAGATAGGAAGAGAACAATTCACACTGTTGCCAACTTGAAGAACTGCAGTAGTTGTATACACAGTTTTGTTGTACTTCTGAAAAAAAGCATTTGCTGCTGAATGTAAACTTGCCTTTCACACTGCGGACTACACAGGCTTTGTGCTTTGCTTGTGCATACTGCAATATCCAGTTTCAAATCATAGGAATTATAACAAGATTCATGTTTTGTTTCTCCTGAGGAAGAGGTCCTTGATTTTTTTTAAATCTCAAATCGATAGGTTCATTGTTAGTGATTTTACAAGGAAACCATAGGATTTTAATGACAGTCTGTGAAGATGATTGCTCCTGGAAATAGATACATGAACGTAGAGATGGTATAAGGCAAAACTTTCTATCAATCTTGAAGCACATCAAACCTGCCTTTTAGACAGTAACTTTATTGACATCATTACAAGTTTGCCAGATTTTGTAACACTCTGTAGCAAATATTTTATAGATATCTCAAATGTATTCATTTTTCTTTTGGCGGGGGATAGTCTTTATTTATTTTTGTTATTCTTATTTTTTCTGAAACCATTATCAAGTGGACTTCTGTTTTGTGCAAAAAAGAAGAAGGTGCCATTTCATATAAAAGGAATTTTGTAACATCATCTCTGTGTGCTTGACATGTGACCCGTCTTTTTAATGTCAGCAATCACTGTTAAAGTTTCTCTCCGTTCAGGTTATAAAGGAAAGAAATAACATGAAAAATCATTCAAAAGATTTAAACTTTTACTTCTTCCTAGCTACATAAACATGGACCACATTGTATAGATGCTTACCCAGATGAAAACAGTTGAATCTAGTCTGGATTTTTGATTTCCACTACTTTTTCTTTTTAGTCAGATTCAAATTGAAAGAAAAGAGATGAAAAATTGTTTAAAAGATTGCAATTTGTCTTCTTCCTAGCAAAACAACCATGGACCACATTGTATAGAAGCTTACCCAGATGAAAACAGATGAATGTACTCTGAATTTTTATTTTCCATGACTTTGGAACTCTGATTTTTATATTTGTGATACAGTACTGTGATTATCAGTGTGTCTCATATGTTTTCTTATGCAGACTTTCAGACAGTGCCCGCTGAGTGGGCCGAAAGAAGTATTTTGATTTTGTATTTAACATGAGATAAGAAGTGAAATACTTGTAGTATAGCTAATAGAGAGAATTCCCAGAGTAAATTGATTTCATCCCTTCACTCTGAAGCACATGAGACAAAACAATACCTTGATTGTTTATATAATCACAAAGCAAGTTTTCATGTTGCCATAGTCTTCATCTTTATTTTTTCTTTGCATTGTTGGCCCAGTCCTCTCCGTTTATAGTTTGTAATAAATGGGTGTGAGATGCAAAATTTAGATGGACGTTAAAATGAGCGCAACACTGTGTTACACTGTGTGTAGCAAGGCTTTCTTAGTTTGATTTTTAGCGATGCTGCATTTTGTAGTACCGGTATATGCATTATATTTAACTGCTATCAATGCTGAACTAAAAGCAAGTAAGGGTGGGAGAGAGACTACCCTGCTATGATATGCATCAATGTAGTTATAGCTACATTAAAAAAAGTTGTCTGGGGAAAGTAGATTTTCCTCTTTTTTCTGTGAATACCTTTTTGATTACTTGTAAATTTAACCCTTTTTGAAATCATCATGTAGAACACTTGTAAGCCTGACATGTAACATTTCTTTTTTTCATTTAATATTTGGAGGAAATAATTTCCTCTATATTCTTTTGTGAGTTGGTTAGTTTTGATAACACCAAATGTATTTATGTCCAATGTACGTGAGGTGTGCATATAGGAAAATGATTTTATTTCAGTATTTTTTATTGTTAAACACCGAGTGTCAAAATAAGTGTCACGTGGGTTGATTATGATACCTTCTTTTTCTTTCCCCTGCTCATTTGGTGGTACATAAACATGATAATGAATAATAAATATTGAAAATTATTGTTGTCAACACTACCAAGTAGTACGTTTGTATTTTTATTTGTGATAGCTTACAAGAGAAAATGAATAATTTGTTTAACCAGAAGCAGGTGTTTTGATAAACTAGAAAAGAACCATAAGAAAATGAACAGAGAGAGAGAGAGGGGAAGAGGAGACAGACAGAGAGGGGGGGGGAGCCAGATAAGATTAAGATGTGACAAAATCCGAAGGGAATGCAGAAATGGGAAAATAATGAGAGGGGATATGCAAAGAGAAAAATACAATTGTCAGATGAGATGAAGAGGAAAAACAGAGGGGGGGGGGGTAATACTAAAGAATAGTAAGTGAGATTGAGAGGTAAGAGGAAAAGGACATGTGAGGATAGAGAGGGGAAAACAAATATTGAAAGAGAAGAAAAAAGAAAGTGTCAGAAAATGAGAGTAGAAGATAAGACGAAAAGGTGAGATGGGGGAAAAATAAGAGGAGATGAAAAGAATATATACAATAAAGAATATTTTGCTGCCGTTTATAGTTCACATATTTTACAATTCAATTCTGATTTGCCATTTTCTTAACTAACTTGATGTAGAAAGAGACTAGAGAGAGAAATATGCTATTTTACCATATCAATTTTCAATTTTGCAGCTCTTGGTACCGGTATACGTATTGGTATCTAAGGCACACGTTCATCATAGCAACGTACAGCGTGTTGACGAAATGGAGTACAGTAACGTACGCGTACGTGAGCGTCAAATTTACTATTGACTTGTACATGGTGCGTGCGATATATTTCCGGCCGTGCGCTATGCAACTTATGTACGTAAATTTGGTTCACTTTTCTACACGTAATACCGACGACGAACAATTTCTAGAAACCTGTTTTTTCGCGATAGTTACATAAATTGACATTGTAACAGCAACATTATATTAAACCAGAAATCATGGCAGACAATGAAAGTGTAACAACGTCATCGCAGGACCAGCAAGATGATCCTTTGTATAACCTTTCAGACGACGACCTGGCTCAGCTGTTGGAGGATCTCCAGTAAGTTACACGGGGTTGGCGCCGGGGCGACAGGGGTCAGATTTCGCTAGGCTGCGTCAGCTGGGTTCGGGGACGGGGCTCGCGATCGCGCTCCATGAAGATTGAAGCATTGAATCAGGGAAGCTTTTGCTTACGTCGTAGACCTAACTGTCAGATGTAATAAACTATTAAACCTAACTTTTTAAGTTAGGTACTGAATGGAACAATAGACATTTAATATTACAATTTATTTTCTGCCTTTTTAATTAAGTTCCTAGGCTGTAATTGGTAGTCAAGTCAAGTGTTGTGTTTTTCCAGCAGAAAAAAAAGATCAGGTGAAACCAAAGACCTGAATGGAATGAATAGACATGCCTTTGATGAAATGTATTTTCAGTCTTCTTGAATAAGTCTAACTAAGTTCTAGGACCTGGCCTAGTTGTATGCAGTTGGTACTATTTTTCTTTCCATTATCTATTTTAGAGTCTGCGGTGAATATCATAAATTGAATTTAGACTCTAGATTAGATCTAATCGCAGTTTAAGTTGAATTTAGCTGGCATAAAATAAATGTGAAGCTAGCCTTTTCTCTCTACTCTTGTTTAACTATATTATATGAATCATTGAAATATTTGTGGTCTTTTTCCTCATTCCCTTTCCCAAGAATGGGCAACAAGGCATTGCTGAATGAAACTGAGATGTTTGACAAGTACCTCAAGCGTGTGGAGCCCAACATGACTGCCATGGCGACTGTGGCCCCCACCCCGAGTCAGTCAACGCATGATACTCGAGTGATGCGCAAACGCAGCAAGTCCAAGGGGAGCGGTATAGACAAGCACCTGAAACTTTCCTCTGAACAAAAGTGTGACATCTCTCAGAGAGAAATTGAAGAACTCCGCGAGGAGATCGAGAAGTTGAAAGAGGAGTCGGAGAAGGTTCTTGATAATTACAAGGTATGATCACATTAAGAAAATCTCACATGAATTTGAGTCATTTTCCTCATGAATCGAGTCATGTCCATAACGTGTTCAGACTTAAGAGTAGATCTAAATGAAATTTATGTTTAAAATTAAAAATCAATTAGCTACATCTAAATCACTACGAAGTTGTTTCTTTCTTGCTCATGAATGCAACTGGACTGGTGGATCTTTACAGCATTTACCTAAAAATCTAATTTGAACCAAAAATGTGAAAAAGAAAAAGAAATATTTTGTAGATCTGCTTTTGGTATATATATATGTGTTTCTGATTGATTTCTAGTTTTGTTTACTACTGGTTCAGTTAGTTTCTTTTTAAATTCATGTTTACACAAAAAGAAAAATATTCTACCAAAGTATGTTTTTGTGTTGTATTGCAGGCTGTAATGGAGGAAGCAGATACAAGGTGTGCTGAGCTGAAGAAATCTCGCTATGAGTTTGAGCGCGACATCCTCAAGGGCTCTGTCAATGACAGAACCAAGAAGGTCGTTGCAGAGAAGGTCATTAGGTACTACGAGGACAAACATCGGTCCAGGGATGCTCTCATTGAAAAGCTAAGGTTGAAGAATTCCACATTGAAAGTCCAGAAGAAGAAGCTACATCTTCAATTGAAGCAGGTAAGTGAATCGTTAAAAATGTGATGCATTTAGGTCAAGACCCAAAGTATCTGATGCTTGAAGATGTTGTATGCAAGTGAAAATGTCAGTGACAGAAATGTGCAATATCTCTTTATTATGAAATACTGTAGCTGAGAGAAACATATTGAAAGTATTTAATAGTAAGTCGGTTATAGGTCAATGTGTTAAAATAGACAGGTGCTTACCCATTCTGCGTTTTCCACACTTTAAAAGAATTACAACTTTACCTACTGGTAGATGTATTGCTGTTCATGAAGCTTCAATGAAGGATTTGCATCACAGCCAAAAGTAATCAAATTAGAACTTTAATTTAAAATTGACTTTTTAAAAATGTGTCAGCAGTATCCCCAATGAATGGTGTGCATTGTATCACATGTTTATCATAAAAAATATGAGGAGATATAGAGATGTTTCAGTAAATTCATATGTCAGAGTTCTTTTTTTTATTCACTCAAGTTTCCTTTATTTCTCTGCTCTATAGAAAGAAGAGATGGGAGAGGTACTCCATGAGGTGGACTTCCAACAGTTGAAGATAGAGAACAGTCAGTACCTGGAGAAGATTGACGAGAGGAATCAAGATCTGCTTCGACTCAAACTCATGGCTGGAAATACATTGCAGGTCCTCAACTCCTACAAGGTAACCATCCTGTAGAACATTGACTCGCTTTTCAACTTTTCAACAAGGGTGGATTTTTATTTTTGCCAAGCCAAATGCCCTAAACATTGAGCTATAAGCTTCATTTTCAGACAACTACATCTGTATACAAATGAGACTTTGGAGTTTTGAACATGATTTTATTTTCGGTGGTAATTTCATGGAAACTTGAAATTTGCCTTCTACCGGTAGTTATGATTAATTATGATTTTAAAGTTATGAATACTGCAGTCATATAGTCTCATAATTCTTCTTGAAAATGAATATGAACTTATTTTCATACTGAGAATTTGTAAATTTTGTGAAAACATACATTTTTCTCCATTTTTTTAAACCTTTTTTTTCTTTAATAGACAAAATTAATGACTCTTCAATTCTTATCACAGCTACATAAAATATTTTATAGTTCCTTTTTTGTAGTACCACTAGGAAATGAATACGCAATTGATTTAAAATTAAGTTTATGGAAATCAATTAGACTGTATATAACTACCAAACTCATGAGCTTTTTAGCTTTAGCCTTTTTCATTTGATTGCATGTACTTGTATAATATGTTCGAAATTGCAATTTTTCTTTTCTATTATTCATTTTCTGTTCTTTCAATTTTATGCACTGCAGAAAAAGCTTCAGACCCTCACAATGGAATCAGACAGATTAAGAAATGAAATTTCATCCAGAAATGAACTACTTTCAAGAATTGATACTGAAACCGAAACAGTTGAGGAGGTGAGTCCTGTAGTACGGGTATATCTACTTCTGATGATCAATTTATTTTGGAAGTAAGCTTCACTATGAATACTGCACATTTGTCTGAGAATTTAATTAAAAGAGAGTTGAGTATTATGCGCTTGAACATTTTGTCAGCTTTCTCCTGTTGTTATATAACAATGTAGAATAATAGGCAATGACAGCAATAATGCTCTTGCAATGCTCTCATATTTAATGACTAACAATTATTTATCACTATACTTTTGATGTAGTACCATATAACCAAAGTACTGTCAGCAGTCTCATACCTTAAATTAACCTCTGTGAACAATTACAAGGATGTTCTGTTCTCTTTGAATTTTTCATCTATAACCCCAAAAAAGTATGACAATGTTTTTGTATAGCAGTCAAAATGAAGATATAGGTGCTTTTTTTTCCTGTGAAATATTCCATTAAGTCATCCCCATTCTGTATTGCATTAGAGTTGGTTCAAATTATGATGCTTTCTCTCACTCTCCATGGTCACAATGTGTGATATTACTTTGTCTTTATAAAGAAAACAATGTTCTAAAACTCCCAAGAATTTAGTGTCAATCTCGTCAATCTTGTGTTCCTTTGTGTCTCCAGGAAAGGTCTTCAGCGGAGGAGTTGAACAGGAGGCTACGGCACCAGCTTGAAGGCTACAAGGTTCCTGAGGTTGTAGAGTATGTTCAGGAGAAGGCTGATCTCTATGAGCTTCAGAAGACTGTCAAGAGCTGGGAGAGGAAAGTGGAGATCGCAGAGGTAAGGAAGATTTGCTCATTGCTTATTCTGAAGGCTACTTACTAATTTCTTTAATCTGGAACATGTTGATAAACTGAAATATTTATGAAAGTAAAGATGCAGAGATTTGAAATTCATTGATTGTATTACATGTTGACATACTCAAGTTTTAAAAATTGTGCTTGCTGTAATATTAAATATTTTGCTTTCAATCTGGGCCCATATTCGAAAAACCGTTCTAAAATAGTTGTCAACTAATTTCATTGGCTATAAAAACACATAGTTGCCAACTAGGCTTAGGAAGATTTTATAAATATAGTTCAACTCATAGGAACACAAAATTGACAAGATTAATAAGGATATACCATCATTACAAAATACTAAAATTCTTTTGAGTTTGAGTTCTTTTGATACCTTATTTTCTTTATAAAGGCAATACAATATTACACATAATAAACATTAAGAGCAAGAGAAAGCTAAATCATTTGAACCAACTCAAATGCAATATAAGTCTTGTAGTACTCGGCAGTTTACCACAGCAGTGTAAAGCAAACTTTTGATATTTTGTTTTTGGTATAGGATTGAAATGTTTATTTATTTGCAACAGGTGTATGCAGTTCATTCTTTAATTAACCTAGCAAGATAAAAGTTGAACATTGAACTATGACGTACCGTAATGTCAAAACGAAAAAGAGAGGAATTGAGCTGACTATCTTTTTAACAGAGGGAAAACAAATTGAAACTAAAAATTAAGTTTGCTGTACATTATTGCATCGGTAAACAAGATGGTGTGATACAATATGAACACTTACTCTAAAGGGAAAAGAATATTGAAATGAAATCAGTTTTTGTCTAGCTTTTGCCTAATCTGTTATCCCTATTCCTTTTTCATTTCTAGATGGCTTTGAAGACGCATCGTAAGACATGGCAGCAGATGAGAATGTCAAGTGAACATCAGCAGTGGGGTGTCATGGCATAAACCTCTTCCTCTCCTTACCTTATGAACTCTTGCTAGATTTATGGCATGCCTCTGTATGGCATATGATGCTTGGTGTTACTTGTGGAATAGATGATGTCTAGAAGAAGAAGAAGTTATCTTCTGAATCTTCCCTGTTCAAACTGTAATGATTGTATTCAAATGGAAAATTGTGACTGACTTCAGTAGTAGACCTGTTGCTGCTTTAATTGCCACATCACCGGTTTGATTGTATTTCATGGTAGCATACAATCCGTTCACTATAAAGTGGAAAACATACTCTGTATAAGTGTTAAACGTTTATTGCTATCATAATCTCAATTTTTAATCAGTGGTACCCCATGTGAGTGCCTTACCTTTAAAAACACCTTTAGTTGGTGAAATAAGTGGTGAAAAGGAAAAAAAAGACTATTCTTATAGTCCAAGGAGATTATGCTCTTATTTTTGTTCTGGATATTACCTCACTTTCCAATATTCATGTAGCATATTTTCTTGATTATGCGTTCGTTAGAGCTATGGCCATTATTGATTCTCTCTCTGTAACATCTGATCTAGACCTTTTCACTAGGCCTTAATTCGTATTATCTTCTATGAATTGTGTTACATAATTGTCTTCTGTAATCTGACAATTCAAAAAACATAAAATGTCATTCTTCTACACAGAAGAGCCCCTATTAAGCTGTAGGCATGACAATACAGAATTCTTATGGATTTTTGCCAGTTGTAATATGGAGGGGTAAATACATGTAATACATGCTTATGATAATAGATATTGGTTCTTTACACAACTGTTACAAGATTATTCTAGATATTGTTAAACCAGAGAGTTTTGTAGTATAAAATGTTTTTGAATTGTAAACAACGGTCATTTTCCTTGCAAGAAAATTTCGAAAATCACAAATGTTCAATGTTGTGTGAGTTGTGATTCAGTTGTGTTGTGGCATGAAAATGTCCTGGTCCAGTATTCAATTTGATACTCAGATGTTAGAGTAAAACGTATGGCTTAGCTAAGTAAAGTGTCTTAACTCGTATTCAGACCACTTTTAAGAAATTTACTTTAGCAAGCAGACTTCATGGCAAATACTTATCTTACTTGAAATGCTCAAACATTTTATGCATGCAAAAGTTTCTATTATATAGTAACAGCAGTTGGAGTAAAGATTGTTATGTTGCAAATTCAATGTACAGCTGTAATTGACGAAGAGACTCATTTAGTTTATTTGCATGAATATTAAAGTCTGTACTTTTCAAACGTATTCAGTTAATTTCATTTGACTAAATATGTGACACGAGTGATGTTTATACTCCGTCCAAATTCAGTGTGTCTTTGAGCGAAACAAATTTAACCTTGATTAGATATGCATTCGAATATATCCCAAGAACATTGTATGAATATGTTGATAAAATTTTATATTTCAATTGGGTTCTCAGTGCAGACCACTTATTTTGTTGGTTGTATATATATATATGAAATGATGTTATGGGTACGTGATAATAATATTCTGTGACACATGTAAAAATGTGCCCAAATATCAGTATAGACATGAATATAGAGACCTGTATATAAATTAAATAATGATAATGTGAATAAGATGCAGTATTGTTGAACTTCTCAGTTTATGTTTTTTCTTTGTTTATGTAATCCAAATTCAATTCAATTCAAATTTATTACCACTCAAACTGTAAAACATAACTTAAAACAAAGTTGAATTAAAGATGAATATTTTCAAGCATAAAAATTGATAATAATGCAAGTGGAAATATATTTTGTATATTCACATTCTTTATCTTTCACTGTTTACTGAAAATAAAAAATATATCCACTAACTGACAAGAGAAAAGTGTCTGTTTTTGTTAAATGCCTCTACCATCCCCATTCTCTCTCTTTCTCTTTCTCTATCTCTATCTATTTCTCTCCCTCTCCCCCTCTATCTTGCTTCCTCTTTCCTTCTCTCTCTCTCTCTCTCTCTCTCTCTCTCTCTCTCTCTCCCCCCCCCCTCTCTCTCTCTCTCTCTCCCTCTCTCTCGTTTTTCTGTGTTGAAAATAATATACACATATGACTTGGGAATGAGAGATCATTCTAATCAAAGTTGTTTAAGTTCTGTTGGGGGCTGTCACAAATAATCCATCCCCAACGTGCAGAGCTTCAAGACTCGTACAGTTTCATGAGGGATGTTTTCTTTAATATGATAATAATCACTTCAAACATGAAAAACTTAAGGTCAGAATTGTTGACAAATAATTTGAATTTGACATATTTTATTGGGGAAGTTTTCTATATAGAGGGAGCAAGAAGCTACAAGTAGGACAGTGTGCCTTTAAATAAAATAAAGGAAAAGTAATAAATGAATAATTATGATAAATCCTCTTTTTAAAAATTCTTCCCAGGCTAATTCTCTCCTTTTCTCCTCATTTACTCGACAGGCTCAACTTGAGCGTTTCCTACTTAAATAAATTGTTGAGGTTAATCGTAATCTAATTCGTTGTCGGTGATGTATTAAAATTTGCAGTTTTGCACTTGTTTATTCTTCTTCTCTGAAGTAGCTCCTATACTGCTTTCGGGCTTTTCATCATCATTTTTTTTTTTTTTTTTTTTTAAATGATGTTTTATTTCCTTCCTCATAATTTCACATAACAAGAAATTCACATAACAAGAAATTATCAAAATAAGCAATATAAAACAAGATCTTTGATACAAGACACTTCATGAGTTACATCAATCAATGAACATAGAAAAAAAAGATTCTTGCATGTAACAGTGTATAATCAAAATAACAGTAGAGGAAGGTTTAAAGTGTAGATTTTTTTTGTTTTAAATGATATTTTATTTCCTTCCTCATAATTTCACATAACAAGAAATTCACATAACAAAAAATTATCAAGATAAGCAATATAAAACAAGATCTTTGATACAAGACATTTCAATCAATGAACATATAGAGAAAAAAAAGGGAAAAAAAGTGTTGCATGTAACAGTGTATAATCAAAATAACAGTAGAGGAAGGTTTAAAGTTACATATTACCATCCTATCACAACACTCTCACCCCCCCCCCTCTAGCCCACCCACACCACCTTTCACACACATAAACACACATACAAACACAAACACACACTGCATGCAACCTGTTCCCTCAACTCACACCACGCAAACTCTTAACCCCCCCCCCCCCCCCCCTAGCCCACCCATCTCATACCCCCTTCACGCTGACACACACACTGCAACCTGTTCCGGTTTGTCCACCTGTACACGAGAGAGAATTAATAATACTACTAATAATAATAATACCCACATCCATTAAAGTAAAAATGCATCGATTTGTTCCCATTTCTGTAAGTGCATCCCCAGTTTCCCCTTTTTGAAGGCTATTTTGTATTCCTCGTCTCTGTAATTTTTAAGCATATGTACTGTTTTCTGTACAGATGGCAAAGTTCCTTCTTTTCTAGAAATAAAAATGATATACTTTACTAAAAATATGATACAATTTATTACAAATATTCTCGCAGTAATTACCGGATATTCCCATAAAAATGGGTTTCCAATCATCAATGTCAATTTCGATTAAATGTAACTTTTTAATTACCTCCTGCCATAATCTTTTAACTTTAAGACAATCTAAAAATAAATGTTGGTATGTCTCTACTTCTAGTCTACAAAAGGAACAAAAATGGTCTGACTCAAAACCAAATTTAAAGAGCTCTCTTTTCGTATATTGCTCCTTGTAATTGTTTGTATTGAAACTCTCTATGTTTATTACAAAGCATTGCACATTTCATCCTTGTGAATGTTTCTTTCAACTCCGTCATTCCAAGATCAAAAAGGCAGTTGCCATCTGTAACATGTAATGTATACTCTTTTTGAAGGTCTTCAATGAAGTAATCATATAACCGCCTAGATTTTATATCACATAGTTTCTGTAAACGTCCAAATATCATCAATTCTATTTCAAAATTTTCAGTGTCCACTTCCATAAAATCACTTTGTATCCATTCGTTTCTGATTGCTGAAAAGATCTTTTGAATTCTAAGCAAGCTTTTAGTTGCAAAACCCAAATTTAAAAAATGTAAGATCGGTTTTAAACATAGAGATATATAGTAGTATATATCTCTATGGTTTTAAATGACCTCTGACAATTATATCATACATTGCCTTATCTTTACAGTATGGCGCCATCCACGTCATGTTTATTACATTGTTTTTGTACAGGCGCGTTGATTGAACGTCCAATTTTTATCGTCAGATGCTGATCGCAATCTGACATCATCATGAAGCTAGTTAGGTAATTATCATTTTTTACAAGTTTTATTGATTGAGTGATTTTCATTTTATCATATGTTTGACAAATTGTCTATGTCTAGGAAAGTTTTATAGTTTAATTTCATTATTTAAACCTAGTTTGTATGACAACCATGAAAATAAACGTGTGGGACTGACTGACAAAAATCTGCTTCAATTTTTTTTGTTACCATTGCCGCGACGCGACGTCTGACCTTAGAGAAAGGTTTGCAGAAAAAATGCAAGCCTTCTCGTGAAATATGCTTTTGGTCTTTGAGTGTATACACTCACACTTGCCTTTAAAGACTAAAGCCTAGACTATGAGTATGACCGAGTTTGAGTAGGCCTAGAGAGTACTAGTAGAGTAGAGGTCGAGGGCCTACGAGTACGACTACGATACGAGCCGCCTAGCCTAGTCCGGGAGGCGACTTTACGTTTTACACTGTAGTTCCGTCATTTTCACGATAAGTGAGTAAAACCGGGCTGCAGCAAAGACTACATGTACAACTGGGCGTTGTGGCGTGCGCCTGTAATCCAAGCTGCGTGGGGAAGTTACGAATTGATTCAAAGGTTGAAATAGGCTCCCAAACGGCCACAATTATTTATTGCCTGAACTTGATCATCATCAGCAGCAGCCAACATCATCTCTCTCTCTCTCTTGGTTGATCCCTCCACTTTCTTTGGAGATTTCTTGGGTGATTTCATCGTCTTACACTATAGTACAGTTAAACTACAAAAAAAATCCACATGTGGGACTAGTCTACATCTATCTACTATCTGTGAGACGTATGATAAAACGTTTTTTTTATTTTAAATTTTTCATTTACATTCCTGCAATGGATCAGGAAGCGTTGTTTGCGTAATGTCTTCCATGGCAGATTATGACATAAATCAACCATTAATGAAATATAAGAATGCGAGAATAACCTGGCAAGTTCAGATCAGGCGCGCTGTTCATGAAGTACTAGTCTTTGCTGCAGCCCGGTTTTACTCACTTATCGTGAAAATGACGGAACTACAGTGTAAAACGTAAAGTCGCGTCCGGGAGTAGGGACATTGACTCGTTCATTGATTCACAACAATTTAAATATTTGGCGCTTGTTCAGAATTGTATCCAAACTATGACACTCCAGCAAAGGGCAAACCCGGACTTTAGTGCCCCAGCTGAAAATCTCAGTTTATTATGGATTTAATATCAATAATATTAATTATGCTAATATATGCAAATATAAACATACCAAAACTTGATGATTTTTAATCATTTGACGTCATAAAAAGCAATTTTAAGCCAAAAATAGCAGCGAAGTAGGGGATCTCCTCTTTGCTTGATGCGAGATACTAGCGAACTGAAATAACCGAATAAAAACTATGGTGAACTAAAAAAAGAAAAGAAAAAATCAAACCACCTCTGAAATTACCTTTGAAATGTTTATTAATTTTTTCTTCCGATATGCGCACATGATAGGGGCAGGTTGGGATGGGATGGGGGGGGGGGGGGTGCTCAATAGTCGCCAAATTTGGGGTAAAAGGGCAACTGGCCTTGGGGGGGGGGGGGGCAGAATAAAGAAAAGAGCCACCCCGGAAAAAAATTAGAAAAATGATTACAAAGAAAAATAAGTAAATAATAAATTTAGCCCCCCCCCCCCCAAGGCCAGTTGCCCTTTTACCCCAAATTTGGCGACTATTGAGCACCCCCCCCCCCCCCCATCCCATCCCAACCTGCCCCTATCATGTGCGCATATCGGAAGAAAAAATTAATAAACATTTCAAAGGTAATTTCAGAGGTGGTTTGATTTTTTCTTTTCTTTTTTTAGTTCACCATAGTTTTTATTCGGTTATTTCAGTTCGCTAGTATCTCGCATCAAGCAAAGAGGAGATCCCCTACTTCGCTGCTATTTTTGGCTTAAAATTGCTTTTTATGACGTCAAATGATTAAAAATCATCAAGTTTTGGTATGTTTATATTTGCATATATTAGCATAATTAATATTATTGATATTAAATCCATAATAAACTGAGATTTTCAGCTGGGGCACTAAAGTCCGGGTTTGCCCAGCAAAGCATAAAATTAAGAGAGTCGATGCTAATGCATATTGACCCCAGTTTAGCTGTATGATAGCTGCCATCAGGATTATCTCTACAAATACAAGTAACCCGTGCTAATCAGTAGGGGCGCTGGTCAGAGAATGAGGATCGTCCTCATAAACGAGGATATCCTCATAAACGCAGACAAAATGCGTCCTCAAAAATAAGGACCGTCTGCATTTTCGAGGACCTTTTTTTTTCATGGCGCTCTGGGGGTTGCAAAAAAATGGATTCCCTGTGGGAATATAACCCTAGTTCACCGTCTACTTTGATGGGTTGTCCGTCTTCCCAAGGATTTATTGCTCATAATGTGAAAGTCTCTGTACAAAGTCAATGTAAAATACTTCAAGAAAATCATCGGGTAATCCTTTTTTTTGCATCGCCAATGCGGCGATCAAAATTATGAAACGTCTGCAAAATTGCAGACGATCCTCATTTTTGAGGACGCATCGGTCTGCGTTTACAAAGACGATCATTATTCTTGGACCAGCGCCCCCTACTGCTAATAATATGACAACTTATGCAATTTTTGGGGGGCTCAACACAGGGAAGAGGGGGGGGGGTGTTGAGTAAGAAAAAACATTATTAAAAATCGAAGTGCTCATAATCACCCTGTTGAGCAAAAAAAAATGGTTCATTTTACACGTTTGGCCGGAGGTTTTCTCAATTTTTGTTCACAGGTTTTTTTTTCATTTGTTTGCCTTTCTTTTTCCCTTACTTCATTATCTGAATAAAAGGCCTTTGTATTGTGCCTGAATTTAAACGCACCATGCGTTATAAAATTAAAAGATCACTGCGCACGCACGCCGAGTAGCCGAGAAGCCTGTTTCAAATCAGGCAAAGCTAGTTTTCCATGCCATCGAAACCGGGCTGACCAGAATTAAACCTTTAAAAAAGCAGAAACACAAAGTTGCAAACCATCCAGAGACTCCTAAAAAATTGTGTTACTTTTTAATTAATTATATCATTACAAATCTTTATCCTCAGTTTTATTATTTATAACTGATTTTCCTTATAAAATTAAAGATAATTATGGCGTATACATATTCAATACTGAATGAACGCCATTAAACAATTACCCAACAACAACAACAACCTGAATTTAAATTTTCTTATTGTTTCTTTTTCTTTCTCCCCAGATTTCTTATGAAGCTCAGTCACGAGACTGTCACTATTGAACTCAAGAATGGAACCCAAGTGCATGGGACAATCACAGGTATGTAAAGTGAATTAAAACAGGTGCATAGCCAGGGGTGGGGGCAGTCGCCCCCCCCCCCCCCCCCAAAAAAAAAAAAAGCGAGAGAAAGAGAAGAAAAAAAGTAAGAGGATGAAGGAAGAAAAAGGGAAAAGGAGTCGAGAACGGTACAACGAATCGTCTTCTTTCTCTAATAATTTAATGAAACGTCAAAGTTTCCGCGGAAAGGGGGAAACTGAGTTCAAATTGAGAGTCGAGAACGGTACAAGGAATCATCTTTGTCTAGTAATACGTCAAAGCTTCACGCAGGAGGAGAGGGGAGGGGACTGAATTTAGACAAGGATTAAGAGTCGAGAAAGGTACAACGAATCGTCTTCTTTCTCTAATAATTTAATGAAACATCAAAGTTTCGTGCGAGAGGGAGGGGGGACCTGAATTCAGACAAGGGTTAAGAGTCGAGAATGGTACATCAAATCGTCTTCTTTCTCTAATAATTTAATGAAACGTCAAAGCCTCCACGCGGGACTGAATACAGATAAGGATTAAGAGTCGAGAAAGGTACAACGAATTGTCCCTTGTCTTAGCTTCCGCGCTATGCGCAGGGGGGGGGCGGACTGAATTCAGATAATGATTATAAGTCGAGAAAGGTACAACGAATTGCTTCTTTCAAAGCTTCCTTCCCTGCACCCACCCGCCTAGGGAGCGCTCCGCGCGCTCTTTAAGCGATTCGCACGCTTCGCGTGCCTACTGCCACCCCCCCCTTAAATAAAATCCTGGCTACGCGCTTGAATTAAAAGGGAACTTTGCCTAGTGAAGAAAAAGAAATGCGTGAGCTATGGGAAGTTGTTTTCTGCGGATGTTAAGTATGATGGGATCATTAGGACGTTTCGGTTGTAGAGATTTTGTTCATCAGAATGAGTGAAACAACTTGCAAATCTTGCAAATAAACTTGTCAAAGTGTAAAACTGATAATTCATCATTAGCAATCTTGTGATTCCAAGAAGGAAACTTTGTGGTCTAATCAAGACTAAACATGACATGTTTCTAATCTATTGTGATTAACTGTTAAATGATATTTGGGGGAATATAACAATAAACATAAGTAAAGTTGGTTGCTAAATATGACCATTAAATTATATCTTTTTGTATGGATTCAATATGACTGAATTTCATTGTTCATGTACGGTACTTTGTAATTTTTCACCAAATTATCACTGAATAGTGATATGTTGAATTCCTATATATGCAATCCTGTTTGGTTGAAAATCAAGTTTGTGTTATGAGTTGCATTAAAACAGAACAGGCCACAGGTGATATATGCTGTAAAATATATCATGCAGTGTACAAACAATTGTGGGTGCTACCTAATGAGGTAAATTGCAAATTACGGTACATTTTGCGATATATACATTTGTACATAAATATCAGTCAAAAAGTAACACTACAAGAAGTCGTTATATTTGCATTCATCCATATCTTACCCATCTTTTCCCTAGGTGTTGATGTCAGCATGAACACTCACTTAAAATCTGTCAAACTCACGCCAAAGAACAGAGAAACACAGCAGCTGGAATCACTCAGTATCCGTGGCAACAACATCCGGTACTACATCCTTCCCGACAGTCTTCCCCTCGATCAGCTCCTTGTAGACGACACGCCCAAAGCCAGGATGAGGAAGAAGCAGCAATGTAAGTCACTGCTACAATGTCATCTTGTTCCATGGGGGTGGGATGGGGTGGGGAGGCGTGGTATTTAGTTTAGTTTTCATTTAGATTTGGTATTTTCTATGAAGAACCAGCCAAAACAAATACCTGCCATGTGTGTGTGTGTATTGGGTTTTTACAGACGTGTATCAATCATATATGATCATTTATGTCTGGGGACCGACCTTTAAATATCACCATCCAAAAGACACGACTCAGTGTTGTAACTTATATTGCTTGCTGGATTACAGGCGCACGCCACAACGCCTAGTTCTTCAGCTGACATCATTTTATCTGGATTCACCACAGATCAAATCAAAGTGAAACCCTCACATAGTGTATTTATGTTTAAAACAAACAAAGAATTTGAAATTTTGAACATGCCTTCTTGTGCCATCATGTCTAGTTATTTCAGACTTGTTTCTCCTTACCTCCAGTAATCTCTATTTTGTTCCCAACAAAAAGTTGTATTGATTTCACCTCCGATTCTCATTTTTCAGCATCAATGGGAGGTCGAGGTCGTGGACGAGGGGGACGTGGAGGTCGAGGAGGAGGTCGTGGGCGTGGTAGGGGTCGTGGTGGTGGCGGCGGCGGTGGAGAGAGAGGTGGAAGGAGATAAACCCAGCGCTTTTCATCTTGTCCGCATCTTTTGTGTAAAACTGTTGTACATGTATATGGTTCGTAGTGTTCTATCCCTACTGTTTCCAATCACACACTGTTTATAAATATTTTCTGTACAGAATGTGAACCTGTGAAGTCTCGATAGTGAAAATGAGGAGTAGAAATCAGTCATCATTGAAAAGCTGTTTAATATGGAGCCTTTTCATTCATTCACCAGAGTTCAGAGGTCATTTAACTATTAAATCAATATGACGGAGAAACTTGCAGGATTGTGTAAACATATGGACTTCTTATTGCACATGACATGTGACCCTTCTTTGTGATTTGATTTGTTCTTGTAAAGAATGAGTCATAACAGTACTTTTAAAACTGTGTTCTAACTCACAAGGATGAGATATGACTGTAATTGTTAAGTTGATAAATGCCACATCTTTTTTTAGGATATCATGATGTCGCTGACTAAGAAAGTCATGCCATCGAATAAGGCATTGAGGCTTCTGACATATTGATGTTGAATTGTCAACCAGGCAAACAAGCCCCCATCTGAGGTTTGGGCTAATATGTTGCAGATTGGGACTTGTCAGATGTTCATTCTCATTCTTCTTTCTTTTGTGCATATAATTTGGTTCCATAATCAGTAACTCATTATGTTGTCATTGCATTAAATTACTGATGGAACTTGGAATCAAGTGCTTGCAAAGTTTTAGCTGTTTATACAGAAATAAAGTTTTAGCATGGCAAACTAAATCCCATTATGATTCATGATGCATTTCAAAATTCTTCTTGACTTGCATACTCGGCACAAAGAAACATTTGGAAGAATTTCTGACAAAATTAAATAGGAGAACGGGTGGACATTCCATTGTAAATAGGTAGAGATGAGTACTTGAAGTCATTTTTTGTCCAATACCCACCCTAAGCGTGGTGAACACAGCCATGTACAGAATCTTGGGGTTAAGAATAATCAGAGGGTATTTTTGTTTTCAGCTGATAATCATGATATTCTTTTGTACCATTTTCTCAGTAATTTGTGTAGTATTGCTCCCTGATTAAAGCCGTTGTTCATACATATTTTGAAGAAAAGAAATATTGACAAGTGTCTTTATTTTGATGGTTGTAAAGTGTTATGACAGTTATTGAGACCTTAAGTCACACTGATACAGCTACATCGACTCCTAACCAACCAATATTGGGCCATTTGGGGGTATTGAACCTTTTGTTTGGTATGTAGTTGGTAAGGTGTTGAGGTCTTGGTGGTGTGACTGTGGTAGAGTAGAAAAAGAAAGGGAGCGAGAGGGTTAGTTGCTGTAGGTTACATGTGATATGTTCTTTGTTGAAATCACTTTTGCTCTCTTCACTTTCCCATCCCAGGGGAATGTTTCGCAAAGACCAAGATCGACTTTAAGTTGGACTTAACTATGGCAGGCCATTCATGCCACTGGTTGCTCTCACTATTGGTCTCTCAATTATAATCTTTAGATAATATTTTTCCCTTCAATAATGAATTATCCAAAAATGGTACATTCTGTAGATTTGTGACCATGATTTGTACATCCCTTGAGAGACCAATGCCAATTAACGTGAGAGCAAACGGTGGCATGAATGGTCTATCATAGTTAAGTCCAACTTAAAGTCGATCTTAGTCTTTGTGAAACACTCCCCCATGTCTCTTCTTCTCCCATTCGTTTTTAAAATTGATATCTTCTCCATCTCCCCGAGTACAAATCGAGTGAAGAGTGTATTGTAGACCAGAATCTTTTGCATTGGACGGTTTACTAACATATTCAAATTTATGGATGATTCTTTCCTATAGAATTTAGTGACTAGTTATTTCATTAACCGGTTATTAATGACTGATCTACAATACTTTGAATCAAGTCTGCATACACTACTTGTCGCTATGTCGGACAAGCTTTCAGGTGTGACACCGATAAAAAGTAGCATAAAATCTGAATATGTTAGTAAACTGGTCTATTGGTCTATGATGACCATTTTCAATGCAAGAAACTCCTGAAATACAACATTTTTGTGCTGATTTTGATTCAATTATCAGGTAAAGTTTGGATTAAAGTGTTTTGTTTGCAATAGTTTCTGGCAATCTGGCATTAGTTTTGGTGTTGTGTTTGAAGGAGAGGTAATTCTTGTTATACAAAGTAGCCTTTAGTGAAACATTGCATATACACGACTTATATGGAGAGGGGCAAGTCTTCAACAGAACTCTAATATTGATAGTTCCCCTGAGAATGTCTTTCTCCACTCAGCGCCTCTGTGAATTGGAAACGTTGACAAATGTAAATTTTATCAAATAATTACCCATACCAGACATTTCTGTCTAGGCAAGTCCAAGCTATTTTGTACCATACGCTACCGTACAAATTTATAGGGAAATCCAACTCAAATAGACAACTACTCTTAAAATAAAGCAGAAAAATCAAAGAAGCAAACTGATGAAAGTTTCATTCAACTAAATCTGACTGAATATAAGAGAGTTATGAATTTTTGGAAGTTGTAATCACTATACGTATGGTCACTTCAAATTGGCTGAAGCGGTAAAGTCAATGTGATGTAGTGGTGGACTACTTTCCAATCTGTTTCAACATAAAAAATTACTAAAAATTTAAATGTTTAAAAAAATCGTGGCTCAGGAGGGTTTATTCTTTTTAGAGGAGCTATAATAATATGCTATCTATAATATATTTTGAGTAGTGCCCCAAGGGAGAATGGAAAAACAGGAATTAGGGATATTTTCGTACACAGCAAATGAAAGAGTTATCCACGTCCTACGTCACAATCCACTGACCTAAATACCAATTTGAATTTTGCATAATATAGACTATTAGACTCATTGATCTCATAATTTAACATTTATAACCAGTCCGATTCATTTCAAACTTTTGTCATTCTGTTTCCGTCATTTTTCTGCTTTCATACAAATCAACTTTTTACAAGGGTTGGATTGCCCTTAACGATTTTACTTTATCTGATAATTGTATCAAGCTCATGGCCTTACTACATCTTGGATCAGACAAATTATGAAGTAAATTTATGCTTCATTTTTTTAGTCGATGTTCTCGATTCCATAATATAATTCTACAATACTTGGTAATGTATGAAACATGAAGTTGAAGTTGAACATGAAGTGTGATCTAATGTAAGTTAATTTTTAATATTTCTTTAATCTTAAGTATGTTGAATATTAATTTAAATTATTTGTATGCACCTTGAGCAACTCTAGAGATGGATATGATGAGCTTTATAAATATTGTTATTATTATTATTATTACTTTTTTTAAAATCCAAACAATTAGTCTTGAACAATGCATTGGGGAGTTATCACTGTACCTCAATAATACAAGTTGAGAATCAAACGGAGACGATTACACTATCCTAACTTGAGTTTCCGAAACTTTGTTGCCGAGTTTTAAGTTATTACACCGCTTCTAGTTGGCAGCAGCTGGATATATTGATGTCTTGATTTGAACAGATGTTCCTAGTCGATAAAAACTGGCTAATCATTATCATTATTAAAACTTCCCAGTTTTGTGTAAACAGAGAATTCTATAGTCATATTAACAAACACCAATTATCTATTTTGATTACTTTCCGAGATGTATTTCAGCAAATAAAATGCTCCAATATTTGAACGAAATAGCTATAGAGAGATTAATTAAATTAATTGTCAAATAATTACGAATATTTGTTCACATCTGAAAGCAGATTTTCATTAAATTTCGAAAGGTTAAGAAACCTTCCAATAAATCTTGATTATCTACCTGAACACAAAGTGTTCCATGACAGATCAAAAACCAATCTCATGACCCCCCCCCCCCCCCCCCCCCCCCAGGGGAGAGAATTACCACGACTTTCTATGGAACCCTTTTAACTTGATCAATATGCACAAGGGAAAAAAGAAACAACTATTAGAGATTGTGAAACTTGTATGTAGGGCTACTGTACACATGAATGTAGACCTACACTAAAAGTCGATTACTAAAGTGTCCTTGGTCTAAGCTTTGCTGCCCTAAAATACTTTGGATGTCAAGAATAGCATTGTTTATATTCAAAGCATTTAAAGCATTCAAAGTTATTGATCTGTAATGTAGAGTCCTATAGGTCATCTTACCCTGAAACCAAACCACATTGAGTGATAGATATAGGAATTAGACAAAACTAATTACAGAGCATTGTTTTTGATTGGAACATTGTGGCTCGAATTCACAAAGGAGGTTTGTCGACAATACGAGGTTTATGTACGTCATAATATGACGCATTTTGACGCGTTTTTTACAAACCTGGTTTGTAAAAACGCGTCAAAACGCGTCGTATGACGCACGAAAACCAAGGTTTGTCGACAAACCTCCTTTGTGAATTCGGGCCTATGAGTTGCAAACCTTCAAAATTGCTAGACCTCGTTTGAAACTTTTTTTTATTGAAAAAGCATAACACTTTATATAGATTATGATGTGACGTTTTTATTAGAATCATAAAAAGCGAACATACATATCAATAATTAATAAACTTAATATTAATCATAGTTCAATTTGGTACTCGTGTCCATCAGAGAGTTAAAATCTAGCTAATTCTAAAGAAAAATCAAGGGAATTCATGACAAAGTATTTCGTTAACCTCGTTTCAACTCGTTACAATACATGGGAATCTTTGCTCATGATATGATATTGTACTATTTCAGAAACAGATCCAGAATTATTAGAAAGGGAAAGGGGTCGAATTGTGTGAAAATCATGAAAACTGTCGAAAAATAAATGCTAGAGAAAGACTGTCAAATGACAGAAATACAAGGTATAGATTTCGGATAGAAAAGAAACTAAAGATTGATTATTATGTAATTGGAAACATTATCTCGGCCATTGCCATGCTATTTGCACCTTGACCGGCCACGACAGACTTGGCTGCCCGAACAACCTTATGGCAAGTTGCCATCTTCATCGGTCTCCGAAGCCTTGTTACAATTTTCGCTGTTTGTGTTGACGTTCCTCGGGGTCCCGCGGAAGCAACCGAGGATGTAGGGGAAGTCGGCAGTGGTGTGGTATTGGTAGACGCCATCACTATTGTAACGACCGTGGCACTCGTCGAGGTCATCTGATGTCAGCATTACACCGTTCTCATCGACGGGTCCGTAGATGGCAAAGCCGTCGAAGGCGACGCCAACGAGAGGGGAGGGCACTCCATCAGTAATGGCGAAGAGGCAGCTTGATGGCTGCTTGTGATAGTGGTACCTGATGCATGGATATAGTAATAGAAGAAAAAATTATTAGACCAGCTCCCTGCATGCATGGTCACTGACAGGTGGCTATCTCATCAGATCAGCTCTCAATTACTTAAGAAAAAGTGGACCATGGGGGACCAACGGTCATATCTTAGGCATAGAGGGCGCAAGTAGCTATAAGTAGTGCAGTGGGGCTTTACAAAACAGACGGCCCACGTGACCTACAATGTTGGTCTGGTGAACACTCTTTGCTCAAGAGTCCAGAGGCCATGCAACACGCCAGCCTGACATGAAGGTCTCTTTGGCTGTTGGCCTCGTGGGCTGTAGCAGGTGATACAGATGGGATCATTGTATTCTTCGATCTTTTTGTTGGCTACCTCCAAAATGTTGATATCGACGAGGCTTCCTTTAGTGATCTAGGCGTCTTTCTCACAATAACATTCCCTCTCTCGCTTCATTTCCCTCTCTCCCTCTCTCTCTCTCTCTCTCTCTCTAATGCTCTTGCATGCTCTTTCCCTTTCTTACTTTCTGATAACCTCACCAAGTCTCTCCATCACATCGACCCCCCCCCCCTCCATGGCACCCATATCTGTTTTCCTTAAGCCTGTCTGCACTAGTTTGGCCAGGGGGATTATACCTCCCTGCAAGGTCACTGACAGGTGGTTATCTCATCAAATCAGCTCTCAATTAACATCAGAAAAAGAGGATCAAGGGGCCCAACAGGCACCGATTAGGCATTGTTTGCTATATATAGAGGGCGCATGTAGCTATAAGTGTAGTGGGGCTTTAAATAGTTACAAACAGAGAGCAGATACATGAATATACAAACCTTCCCAGGCCATCTGGATGCCCGTCGCAATCGTCAAACACCTCGGCGCCGTCGCCCTCCACCGCATTCTCGTCGTCGGTATCCCACGGGTTGTACATGACTATACCATTGGTGGCAATAGCGATGGGTCCCATGGGAAGGCAGGTAGACTCTTCGTTGACCACGGGATTCTTCGCTATCCGATAACTACACAACACAAAATGAAATTCAGTGGATTTTATGATAATATTTTTTCGGTATGAAAACGCTGGGATGAATCCATACTGTTTCAGTGTGTCAAACTGCATGATTCTGAAGAAGAAAAACAATTGTGAACACAGTGTGTTCATATTGTCATGACTTCTAAAATGTTCAAAATCCTCTCTGTGTTCATGCCGGGATTGAAAACAATGTCTACACTTTGTACATGTTGCAAATCTTTTTTTTTCTTCTGTTGTCAAAGCTGGGATGCATCCCCACAGACCACACTGTTGATTTGTCTGTGTGTCCACAGTAAATGTGCCACATTTCACAATGTGAAAAAAAATGTCAACACGGTGTTTTCACATCGTCAACAATTTGAAAGTATTGCAAATTTATCTTTTCAATTGCCCTGCATCTTTGTAGTCAGGATTAAAAGCTCTTATCACAATAATCCCCTATTATAATTATATCCCGTCAAGATGACATTTCAGATTCAGACATTATTTTGACGGACATGCAAATATTTAGGGCTGTAGGCTGTTGAAAGTAAAGTTCTGGTCAGGCGATTATTTACATTGTGAAAGTAACGAGCTGGAAACAATAAAGAATGATTCAACTGTGAGGCTTTGGAAGCATCAAAATCGTTAGAAAATTACTCGGACTTGCTGAAAATCATTATGCACTGCATACAAAAAGTTGTATAGTACACATAATAGGCATAATTAACAGTTTGGTCCAAACTGTTCGGATTTTTCTTGTCATGTTTAGAAAATGAGGGCATTCACAGAGCAATCCTTTAATTTTCAGCGGACGTTTGTTTTCTTTTATATTCTTCCCGATTTACACAAAAAGAATATGAAAGCTCATGTTTACCTTTACCAGAACATTACCTTCTCTTAGATCAAATTGTTTCAATTCAAGTCAATTCAAAGTAATAAATTCTTGCATTTCTTTGTTTTCTTCATATTAACAACTACGCCTACTTGATTTACCACCACAAATACAAGGATTTAAAAAAATATATAATTATTAAACGATCCTGACCTGAATGCTTGTTCTTCGATCGCGTTAGGGTTGGTTCGGGGGGCTGGGAATACCCCGGTGTCATGGTCGGGAATGTCATTGGATTCGATGAGCCACATATTTCGGTTGTAACTGGTGACGGACACCCATCCGACCAGGCCGGTGTTCATTTCCGTATTCCCCGTGGTCACAAAGAGATCGGCCTGCTCTTCGGAGAGACCGTGCACGAAAGCGATAACGCTGACGAGGATGATGGCGGCTATGGCTCGGAACATCTTGATGAAGCTTGATAATGTAGCTAGGATTTGAATACATACATCACATTTGTTATTATATTCACATGAATACTTAAGTTTCTTCGACGCATTGATCCAGGCGACCTGTATGGATTAAGTGAACCAGTTTTGGCTACCATGCAATCACTAGTCTGCCTGTGAGTTACACGATCATGATAACAGTACATGTGAATATATTTGCACAGTAGGTAATATTGATGACAACATTTGATTATCATGAAACGAAAAAAGAAGCCATGATAACTCCCCTGAAGCGAAAACAGAGACTGCCCCCCCCCCCCCCATCCTCCCCCGAAAAGAAAGATTTGAGTGATAGTCCTAGACAAACGTACATGTATCATAATTCAATTCAAATCAAATTGTATTGGTTGTAAATCCAAACAAATAGGATCATTCTCATTTTTTATTTAAAACGAAAGATAACAAAAATCAAAGTAATAGTGTAACAATGATACTCGTGTGCCGATGTCAAAATTACAATAACCAGGAATGGCAAAAATTAACGTACTATCCGGGCGTACTATACCACAAGCATCTTCCGGAATATAACACAGAGATGAAAAATAAATTACATTACTCGTATTATACTTTTAACAATATTTCTTTTTTTCAGCGAGGATAAGAAAGAAAAAAGATATGAAAGTATATAACAAAAAATATATACATTATGTGTTCAAATTCAAGTTCGATATCAGTTTTGTTTTAAGAACGGGAAGACAAAATCATGGAAAGATGATGTAGAGACAAATATGAAATAAAAGAAAACAAGCTTCCCGAATGAAGGTTAAATTTATGGAGAGAGGAATAACTAGCATACCTGTCGAGTGAGCTTGGACGTGATAACAGAACAATTTCCTGATGTTCGCCTTCTGATGTCTGCTGTAAAAATTATTAATTCTTTAGCGATCAAACTATTTATACCCTTGATTATATGACCGGTATATATACAACCATGACCCAGACGCTTGTTTGTGCTGGTATAGCATCAACTGGGACGTCATTGATCGTGAGGGGGCGGGGTTCTTCTATTAGTATTATTCTATAAAGTAAGTCTAACTAGTATCAGAGCCATCTATACACAGAGTTTGACCAACTTGGTTTCACTGGGTCACATGGCGTAACTATATTCTTTTGTTTTGTGCTTGCCTAACAAAGCAGTAGTCGCAGTAGTCGCAGTAGTCGCCGTATTAGGGACTTTTAGATTCGCACGAAGACAATAGGTCTATGCTACGATCGACGTCCTGTTAAAGCACTGCCGTGAATGGAAGTACCACGTATCAGTCCACGCAAATCTAAAAGTCCCTATTGTGTCCAACTCGAACCGGGTTGGCCAAACTCTGTGTATATATGGCTCTGACTACACACTATTTAAATTAATAAGGGTGCAGTTGGTAGATTTGCATCCACCTACGCGTATTTGGCAGGGGGTTCTACTATATTGTAGCATAATCACACCCCTATTTATCAATGTGCAGGTGGATTAAATATGAATTTGCAATGTCACCGATTTGAGGGATGGGAGGAGATTCCTTTTCACTTTCCTTATACACCTTTCCCTTTCTTCCTCGCTTTTGCTCGTCAATTTTTTAATTTGTCCTTTCCGACGTTCGGTTGGGGGCATCTGGCCCCCGTGCCCCTATTTCTACGCCATAGTCTCAAGGTGAAAGTTCTTAAAAAGTTTTATAGCGATACCACAGCCAAGACTATTAGTGTGATCGTGCTGGTATACCCGTTGCGTTTACAAAGTTATTTTAAAGGGCATTTGACGCCTAACCCCTTGGTCACCACCCGGCCCCTTCCGGCCCCCTCTGACCGAATTTTAGATTTAGAAATTAGTAAGATTTTCAGTGTTTTGTATATATTTTCACGTTCGTAAATTTTCTCTCCCGATTTTTTTTTCCACCTTACCATGCAGGAAAAAAAGAAGATTTATCAGTGTATTTAAATTTCTGAGCACTTTTATCCAAAGAACATGATGATTTATTGTATTCACTTATTATGAGCTTCATGAGTTATTGACTGTTTTGTTGCTATGTCAGTAAACTTTGGGGGTCGCCGATTGCAACTATATTGTCGACTGATTTAAAAGAGCATGTATTGCGAGGTGGTCAATTAATACATAAGTGTTTCATTATTTTAGAGTTGATAAGAACATTTTCACACGCGACCGGTCGACGACCAAACAACCGAAAAAGCCAGCAAGACCGACATTAATCATTCTCACTTTCCTTTTGTGTTTTGAGTTATGTTGTTAGTTAGTTAGTCTCATGGGCCGTACTTCGATCGACTCTCGTTAACGTTTCGGAATATTCTATTTTTAATAATAATAATAATAATAATAGTTCGTCCTTATTTAGCGCATTTCAGGACCGCAGGCCCTCTCAATGCGCTTTACAGATATATATTATTACCCCGGTCATCGGATTCATGCTCACCCGCACACAAGGTATGCACATTCTCCACTCCCTGGGGAGCATTCCAGCCAGTCGCCATTTTACAAGCGCCATTGCTAATCAAATTAATTAATTTGCCTCATATGAATTTCCTGGTATTTTGCCCAAAGGTCTGGTGGACTGTCAGTATATTTTGAATGCCTCTCTACCTCTACTCCACCAACCCTCCCCCTTCAAGAGATATGCATCGACAGAAGACATTTCTAATGCTATAGTCCTATTTATTCGCGGCCAGTATTTTTCTACACACACTATCTAGGCTCTTTCTCAAATAAATTGCACACACCGGCTCTGTTCTATACTGAAGTTGGAATATAAGCTTGATGAAAAAGAAAACTGGAGAGAAGGAAGCGCATATTATCATCAAGGACAAAATTAAAAGGACTTTCAAAAATCAACTCAAGGGTAATCCGAATGCCCTCGTGTTTAAAATTGTAGAAATAATGTTCTAATTATATGTTACTTATACGACACTTATTATTGCCACACTAACCGAATAGCCAATTTCAAACCTCAACCCAACACTATGCCTAATCCTATAACCCTCAACATAAACCTAACCTTAAAACCAATTAGTTACCTTACCCTAGCCCTAACCCTAAACTGTTGAAGAAATAAAGCCCGGAGCAAGCGCCGCCAGAGATCAATATGTGGGATAGATTTATATCACCCTAATATTTACCCAATAATGCATCGATTCATTAAAATTGTCCTATATTGATCTGTTTAGCAGTCGTTGCGACCTTGTCCTCTGTTCATGATACCTATGGTTTCGGACTAAAGAAGTACTCAACCTTCGATATAGAGAATACTTGACATTCAATGAGCTCTCCAATTTTCGGCGTATCAGCTTTTTAAATAGTACAAGATGAAGAGGTTACAGAAAGTCTCTTTTCTGTATTACTTTTTTTCCCCTCTATCTATATGTCTCTCTCTCTCTCTCTCTTTCTCTCTCTCTCAGGATCCTTCTTTCTCTCTCTCTCTCTCTCACACACACACACACACACGCAACACACAGACCCACACACGCGCACGCGCACGCACGCACATACCCTCACACACGCGCGCGCAATTAATTATTTTTTCCATAATTTTTCTTCTTTTGATTATTATCAATACTCAATTTTCATCATTTTAATCTATCTTCATGTTTCAGTCTATCTCTCTACTCCCAATGAAACAAAATCATAGGGACACATCTTGTACAAACTGATTTTAAAGTCCAAACTCTCTCTTTCGATCCCTACCATGGCACACCCTGTTGCTTCTATTTTCATGCCAAATATTTGAATTATACAAATGCAAACGAAAACGTACACCGAACCAGGGAGTTTTATGTTTGTCTACTTCTTTTATTGCGTGCTTTATTTACTTCGGCCTACCTTCAAAGTCAAGGTGAAAGTTATTGTTAATCGTTTTTTCTTCTTCTTTGTATCAAGTGTTTTATTGATCATAGTATAACATGTTTTTAACAAAGTGTTATTTTTATTTTACCTTTAACGTATTTGGAACATATTATGAGTGACATGTACTTTTTGTGAGCATGGCACACAAAGTAATACAGGACTCGTGAGCTTACAGTGTATACAATTACAAGTCTTGTTTCTCTTATGTCTATATTACAGTCAGGGTACGTTTAATTAACATCTGTATAAACAAGAATCACATATCTTTCAAGCACAAAAAAAAACACGTACATACAAAACAAACAGAAAGACAAGACACTAACGGAACACGCAAACACTACCAGAAAAAGAAAAAGAAAACAAGAATAAAAAACAACCAAACAAGCCAGAATAAAGTTTTAACGGATGATAGCTGATATAATTAAATAGAGTAAGAACAATGTTCGTCCTATAACTTAGCCTTGAGGAACGCCACATCTCATTTTCTTTGTCCTTGATACTATATGAACGTACTGATACCCAGGGGCGTCGCCAAAGGGGGGTGTGGGGGGGGGGTGCGACACCCCCCCCCCACCTGTCAGGATATTGTCGGTAAAATTGCGCTGCCGTCGGGAAAAAGAGAAAAGGGGGAGGGGAAAAAAGAGAGGGAAAAAAGAGAGGGAAAAAAAGAGAGGGGAAAAAAAGAGAGGGAAAAAAAGAGAGGGAAAAAAAGAGAGGGAAAAAAGAGAGGGAAAAAAAGAGAGGGAAAAAAAGAGAGGGAAAGGGAAAGAAAAGAAAAAAGAAAAGGAAAAGAAAAAAAAGAAAGGAAAAGAAAGGAAAGAAAGGAAAAGAAAGGAAAGAAAAGAGAAGAAAGAAAGAGAAAAAAAAAGAAGGAGGAGAGGAAAGAAAGGAAAAGAAAGGAAAGAAAAGAGAAGAAAGAAAGAGAAAAAAAAAAGAAAAAGAAGGAGGAGAGGAAAGAAAGGAAAAGAAAGAAAAGGAAATAAAGGAGAAAAAAGAGTGAAAGGGAAACAAAAGAAACGGGGGATAAAAGAGAGGAGAGAGAGGGGAGGTAAGAGTCTGAGAGAGGAGGAGTGGGAGTAAAAGAGAGAAGGGGGTTGTTGGGTGGAGTCGTCTCGTCGAGGGAGCAAGAAAGACACGGGTAAATATGTTGCTGTGTCGGGTCAGCTGTGTCGGTATTCTTGCTCGATCCTCGTGTACTATATCAATGCAGAAGTTTGAAGTCGGTGAGATGTATATTGTCGGTCGGCCGACAAGTTTTTTTCCCTACGAACTGTGACTTTTTATCCGCTGTGACGACTTCGAGAGTGACTACAACTACAATACTTGTATTTTCTCGAAGTTTCACTTTCCTATAATATCAGCTAAAGAAATCAGAGGTTTAAAATTGTCGGGGAAACTAAATTCAAACAAGGTTTAAGAGTCAACAACGGTACGATGAATCGTCTTCCTTTCTTTATATTGTGATGAAACGCCAAAAATTCCGAGCTTCGCGCGGAAGGGAAAACTTCATTAAGACGAGTCAAGATCGGTACAACGAATCGTCAAAGCTTCCGCGCTTTGCGCGAGAGGAGGGAAACTGAATTCAGACAAAATTAATAGGGCTTATTTAGAGTCGAAAACGGTACAACGATTCGTGTTCTTTCTCTAATAATTTGAGGAAACGTCAAAGCTTTCGCGCTTCGCGCGAGAGGGGTAAACTGAATTCAGATGAATAGGGCTTAATAAGATTCGAAAACGGTACGAGGAATCGTCTTCCTTTCTCTATATTGTGATGAAACGCCAAAAATACGCGCTTCGCGCGGAAGGGGAAAGCTTCATTTAGACGAGTCGAGAACGGTACGACAAATCGTCTTCTTTCTCTAATAATTTAAGGAAACGTCAAAGCTTCCGCGCTTTGCGCGAGAGGGGGAAACTGGATTCAGATAAACTTAATAGGGCTTATTTAGAGTCGAAAACGGTACAACGATTCGTGTTCTTTCTCTAATAATTTGAGGAAACGTCAAAGCTTTCGCGCTTCGCGCGAGAGGGGTAAACTGAATTCAGTTGAATAGGGCTTAATAAGATTCGAAAACGGTACGAGGAATCGTCTTCCTTTCTCTATATTGTGATGAAACGCCAAAAATTCCGCGCTTCGCGCGGAAGGGGAAAGCTTCATTTAGACGAGTCGAGAACGGTACGACAAATCGTCTTCTTTCTCTAATAATTTAAGGAAACGTCAAAGCTTCCGCGCTTCGCGCGAGAGGAGGAAACTGGATTCAGATAAACTTAATATGGCTTATTTAGAGTCGAAAACGGTACAACGAATCTTGTTCTTTCTCTAATAATTTGAGGAAACGTCAAAGCTTTCGCGCTTCGCGCGAGTGGGGGAAACTGAATTCAGATGAATAGGGCTGAATAAGAGTCGAAAACGGTACAACGAATCTTGTTCTTTCTCTAATAATTTAAGGAAACGTCAAAGCTTCCGCGCTTCGCGCGAGAGGGGGAAACTGAATTCAGAGAAAATCAATAGGGCTTATTTAGAGTCGAAAACGGCACAACGAATCTTGTTCTTTCTCTAATAATTTAAGGAAACGTCAAAGCTTCCGCGCTTCGCGCGAGAGGGGGAAACTGAATTCAGACAAAATCAATAGGGCTTATTTAGAGTCGAAAACGGTACAACTAAACGTGTTCTTTCTCTAATAATTTAAGGAAACGTCACTGAAGCTTCCGCGCTTCGCGCGAGAGGGGGACACTGAATTCAGACAAAATTAATGGGGCTTATTTAGAGTCGAAAACGGTACAACGAATCGAGTTCTTTCTCTAATGAGATGAGGAAACGTCAAAGCTTTCGCGCTTCGCGCGAAAGGAGGAAACTGAATTCAGATGAATAGGGCTTATTAATAGTCAAAAACTGAACGACGAATCGTCTTCTTTCTCTAATATTTTAATGAAACGTCAAAACTTCCGCGCTTCGCGCGGGAGCGGGAAGCTTCATTCAGATAAGGATTAAGAGTCGAGAACAGTACACCGAATCGTGTGCTTTTTCTCATAATTTAATGAAACGTCAAAGCTTCCGCGCTTTGCTCGGTAGGGGGGGGGGGATACTGAATTCAGAAAAGGATAAACAGTCGAGAACGGTACAGCAATTAAATCGTCTTCTTTTTTATAATAATTTAATGAAACGTCATAGCTTTCGCGCTTCGCGCGGGAGGGGGGGGGGAACTTCATTCAGCAAAGGATTACCAGTCGAAAACGGTACATTTATTAATCGTCTTCTTTTCCTAATAATTTAAGGAAACGTCTAAGCTTCCGCGCTTCGCGCGGGAGGCCCATCACCCACACCCCCCTAATGAGCGCGCTTTTAAGTGATTCTCTTGCTCACTACCGCCCCTCCCTAAAATAAGATCCTAGCTCCGCGCCTGCATTAAAATATGTAGCTATGATGCTGACTAAATTGAAGAAATAATTCGTATATTTATGTCGTCGAGGAAAATGACCATTTTGCGCATATGCAAGTACTATAGATAGTCCATAGGAAAAAAAATTTAGCCTTCGGCCCCAGGTTTATAGGGTTGAATTTGTAGATATTGGACATTTAATTTTGTCGGTAATTGGTGGCTAGTTTTGTCGGTAATCGTTGGCCTCTACACCCCCCCACTGAAAAAGGTCTAGCGACGCCCCTGCTGATACCTGCCTTCTATATAATAGTCTTCAAACCATTTTAGTGGAAGACCCCGTAAAACATCGTGAATAATTGTATCAAACGCTTTTTTAATCAATTAAAATCTCAAGTATATAGCTCACGAGCTCTACCCACATCTATTGATTTTGAAATAATGAACTAGACAAGTTCATTAACGATGATTTTGAACTGAATTGTTGATGGTAATTTTTTTTTTAATTTGATTCTAGAAACTGTATTAACCGGCCATTTATGATTTTGCCGAGTTATGTAAACTTTGTTTGGAATGGAGATTTGATGAACAATTAAAACTGGATTTATTTGATAATAGGGATACCCGTAAAGGAAATACACTCAGAACCTTCAGACAATTTATAAATGCAACCAAGCAAGAAAAGTATTTATCTCATATACCAAATATAAATGTAAGAAAAAATATCACCAAACTACGTCTAAGCGCGCACAACTTACCCATAGAAACGGGAAGGTATAATAGACCAGAAAAAACGCCCCGAATCTACGATTCTGTGAAGACTGTAATATGAATCTTGTAGGAGATGATTTCCATATAATTATGAAATGTGACAAGTATAAAGATTTACGAGTAGATTTTATAGAAAAAATTAGTAATCTGGAAGAAAATGTTAGTAATTTGGATAGTCAAGACAAATTCATATTTATAATGAGATTAGACAATGAAGTTGTAATAGATAGTTTTTCTTTGTTCACCAAAAGCATAATTGCAATGAGGGGTAATTTTTAGATACTATATGTTATAACAAAGTAGAAATGTACAATCTTATGCTTTTGGTTTAGTTCTGCAGTAGGTCGCAGTTATGTATAAGTACTATTACGTCATTTATTTTAGGCATTCCATGTACCTCATTTACCTATTTTGTATTGCATGAGTTATAATTTATGAAGAAAAGTGCTGTATTATGTTTTTTATATCTAAATCTTCGGGTGTTTTATATTAATATATGCATTATATCATTGATTGATTGATTGATTTTTATTCGACAAGCTTCCAACATACAACAATATACAATAATAACAGATCAAAAATAAGTCAGCTTGAACAGGATAACCCACGAAAGCTCGAGAGCTTATTTCCAGTGGGGTCCCTTACAGACATGTATAAAATTAATAAGTTAAAATAGTAATATTTACAGACAGATAAGAAAATTAAAAGAACTACTTATTAAAGATAATAATAATAATAACAACATTAAACTGATGATAGAAATGATATTAAGTACAAGAAGAAAATGAAGAAGGAGAAGAAGAAAAAGAGGAGAAGGAAGAAGAGGAAAATAATGATGAATTTGTAGAATTTCTATAACGTACGAAAACATAATTATATACAACATGAAAAAGTATGAACCGACAGAAGAATAACAATTTCAATCCTATAACATGTCATTCACTTCTCTTCTCTGACTGTCAAGTATTAAGTATTCCTTTAATTTCCTCTTAAAATGATCATAGTTTCCTATTTCTTTTACACCATTGGGAAGGGAATTCCAATGTTTTATGGCATTGTAATAAAACGAATTTCCAATACTACCTACTCTTTCTGGTAAGTTAAAGTTGAATCGTCTATTTCTTGTATTATAATCATGTACGTCAGTAACAAGATCGAAGTTGGATCGAATATAATGATTCGACCTAGCATGATATATGTTATGCACGTGATGCAATACGAGTTGTTTTGATCTTTGGTCGACTTCAAGAAAACCAGCTTAAGAAATTTCGCTGTAGCCAACATGAGTTCTTGGACCAGAACAGTTGATAAATCTCACCATTTTGTTCTGTATAATCTTCAACTTCTTTTGATCTGACTTGTTTATGTTACTATACCATGCAGGGTTAGCATAGTCAAATAAACATTGAATAAGAGCAAAACAGAGTGTACGTCTTGCTTTTAAATCCATACAACTTTGATATCTGTACAAAAATTTCAGACGAGAATTTGCTTTTTTTACAACTGATTCTACTAAAGATGAAAATGAAATTGCGCTAGCCAACTCAATGCCTAAATACTTCACAGACTCTTTTCTCTTGATTGCTTGATTATTGTGTGTCACTTTGAATTCAAATGACTTTTTAGAACTACTTTTAGAACAAAATAAAATGCTTTCTGTTTTTCCCAAGTGTAAAGAAAGCTTATTATCAGTCATCCAATCGACACACGTAGACAGCTGTTCACTGAGCTTTTCCTCAATATATTTAGGATCAGGATTTGAATAGAGTAGTACGCTGTCATCTGCGTACAATAATAGTTTGAAGTCTTTTATACAAATACACATATCATTTATATAACTTGAAAATAGAATTGGGCCTAAAATGCTTCCCTGAGGAACACCGCATGTTATAGGCATTAGTTTGGAACGAATATCATGAATGGCCACTACTTGGTGCCGATTAGATAAGTAGGATCTGAACCAATCTAAACTTGCCTTATCAAAACCCATTAGTTGTAACTTCTTTAATAAGACGCAATGATTAACTGTATCAAAAGCTTTTTGCAGATCAAGGAGCACCATACCAACAAAGCGCCCTTGGGAAGTTTCTCTCCTCAAATAATCAGTCAAATGGATTAGACATGTTTCAGTCGAATAATCATGTCGAAAACCAGATTGAAATTCATAAATTATATCATTTTCTTTGAAGTATCTTTCAATTTGAACACAGACCGATTTTTCTAGAATCTTTGATGCTACGCTTAAAACACTAATAGGTCTATAGTTGCTAACATCAGTTTTATCTTTCTTTTTATAAAGTGGAGTCACTTTTGCTATTTTCATATCCTCTGGAAAAGTACTCGTCAAGATAGATAGGTTCATTAAGTAACTTAGAGGCTTAAATAAAACCTTCGCACCATCTTTTATTACTAAAAGAAAAAAGAGTGTTTCTGCTGGATATAATTTTCCTTCTGTTTTGCTATAAACACTGCATTGTAAATTGATTTATACGGTTTACAGAATATTGATATGTTACATTACATTGTAAAGTGATTATATGTTTATAAACAGAATATTGATGTACATCAATGAGGTTTAATAAATACAATACAATACATGATTTTTTTCTTCAAAGACTGTTGCTAAGCATGACAAAACAGAAATTTGTCGTATGATCCTCCGTGTAAGGTCTATATGTGACCTACTTTCATTTCGCTATGTATCTGGTAATTTTGGACCAATAATTATTTTTACCCCAAATGATTGAGTTCATTGACAATATCAAAAGTAGATGTCAGGAGTTCATTGTTTCCACTGACCTTTTCGATAAGCCTGCCCACTTTAGCAATTTTTAACATTTTATTTCCTTCCCACTTATGAACTCATTAATAATATTTCATGTCTTAATAGTATTACATCCATTTTCCTACTAAAATTACTGTAATAATTATGTTTGTTTTGCATTATTTAACACCGTACTTATTTTTTCTCTCACAATTTCGTCATTATGATTTGTCTTTAAGACCTACAAATATAACTTTGTTTGCATGTTCAAATGATTCATGGGAAAGTTCTAATAGGATCTTATAACAAACGTTTCAATCACAACACTCGGAGGATGAAAGCGGTGTTACTATGGTGACGATGTTAAGTGACTTAATGGTAATCTTCGAGGAAGTTATAGGTAGTCTGCGTATTGAGAAAACCCTCAACATGTGAACAACAGCCAATGCTACGTTTTATAGGAAATATATATGCTTTGGTAGATAAGCTTTCGTTTTGCATGATATCCATTGTTTATCTTTGTTGTCGATGATGGTCCAGCAGGAACTGCTATTAACTCTTGCAAAGTCCTATGCTGTGAACTAGGTAACAAGAACATCTTCACTTTGTTTTGCAGTGGTAGTGGCTCTAGTGGCAATTCGAACGACATAGGCCTTGCCTTATTGGCCACTCCTGTATAAGTCCATCTGTGATCAGCGAATCGTCTTACTCCTACAAAGCCTTGTGTTGGAAACTAGGTAGTTGTTCTCATCTACCTCGTGTGAAGTAGGGACGATCTTGGTCTTCTTTTGGTGGTCAGCTGTAGTTTCAGTACGCCCACCCTCGTTTGAAGTGGGCATCATCCGTTTATCCTTCCAAAGCCTAAAATTGGGAACTAGGTAGTCATCTTCATCTTTGTCGTCAACGATCGTGGCTCGATTTGCAGTTGGAACGATGTAACCTTCTCCTTCCTGGTCGTCTAAAGTGTGTGTATACTTACCCAGTGTAGAGCTCATCGTCCTACCCTTGCAACATCTTACATTGGGGACGAGGTAGTCGTTTTCATCTTTGATATCCATAATTGATGGGGTTCGAAAGGCGTTGTGGAACGTGATATTTGGAACGGTATAACCGTACGCATTGACATCATCTTTAACGTTGGATACCATGACAACGTAGCCCTCAGTCCCTACGTTAGGAAAGGTGTAGTCGTCTGCATCCTTGTTCTCCTTCAGATTGTTGCCCACTTCTTCGTAAATCTGTGAAGTTGGTGAGGTATCTGTTAGAGGCAAGAAGCTGCTCGGATAGGCCAGGGCGCTGTCTTCAACTTCAGTACACATAGACGTTTGTGCCATGGGTATCGTGCTCTCGTACTCGTTATTTAGGTTGATGGCGAATGTGGAGAACTTCTAGTGTTTTTAAAGAAGATAGAAATAGGTGAACATCAAATTTAGTGTGATTAATTTGGAGCTACGACATTACTATGTTACTCGTTTGGCATCAGTTTGCCTAGCGAATACAATTTCGTTTTCCTTACAAATGAATCATGCATGGTGCATTAATAGTAATGGTTGTGATGCAGAGTACTTTCTATATAACATTTGTTTCTAATTTCTAAACTACTTTGTTGTCTTGAATTTATTGCAGATTTCCAATGCTATCGAAATTAGTAATTGCGTATTTGATTATCTGAACTCTAACTACTAGAAAAATGATTTATCGGGGCTGCATGTGCAGTAAATTATTAAACTCACTTATTACGATAAACTACCTACCGCATCAGTGGAATCTGAACAGTCTTTAATTGTGTCCAAGTTCACTCGACCACGTTTGGATCTCAACGCTCGTCTCCAAATTGATGCCACCGCGACAACTGTTATGATGAGAACCACACATGAGAGAATCGCAGCAAGTGCAATGAAAATCGTTTTGCCCTGGGCACTATCATGATCACCATCCTTGATTGTTTTATCCGGTGTCCTAGTTGTAGATAACAGCAGCGGTGATGCTGCCGAAATGGATGCCGTAGATGTCTTTTCCGATGGTACTACAGACGATTGGACAGTTATTTTCGTCACCATTAAAGTAGAGGGAGATGCAGTTTGTTGTGAAGGTGTAGGTTGCTGTTGTGCTTCCGTCATTGAAATGGACGTTCGTACCATTGACGTTGATTGAGATGATGATGAACTAGAAGATGAAGATGTAACCTTTGACTCATTTACAGCCAGGGGAGATTTCGGTTCAGCACTTGAAGATGTTTTTATTGTCGAGGAATCCGTCTGTTCCTGCATTTTGGACGGTTGGATTTCTACATTCTCTGTAGTTCGTGGCGGCGAAGGGATCAGACTAGAGGACGTTTCCAGTGGAACCCTCTCTGAAGCAGAATAAATAGACGGTTGTGAGAAAGATGGCGATACAGAAGAACGCAATGACCGTTGCGATCTTGATTGTGGACTCGTCATTGTTGATTTCGTGTATTGCAAGGATGTTAGTGTGCTTAAGAGTTCACGAGATGAAGATGGTTCCTTGGTGCGGTCAATGATCCTTGTCGTGCTTTGTGCGGATGACTGTCTCGGTTGGCTTGGCAAGACAGTGGTCGTCGTCCTCAGTGTGGATGACGGGTTCGACTGGGTGGAAAGAATGCATGTCGTAGGTAATGCTAAACACAAAAGAATAATCGTAGAGGCGTTAGGAAGTGCCATGTCAAAAGTAGAAATCTCAAACCAAATATAATTGAAAAAAACCTGTATCGTAGCTTCTGTCCTAGTCTGGCATGAACTAAATTATGACGGGTGTGTGTGTTTATATATCCAATTGATATGATCAGCCGAACCAGTGGCTAAAAATGTATTTACGTTACAAAACATTCTTTTCTATTGTCGTTTCATTGATGCTTCTACGATGCATACAAGAAATTGATCTGATGACGAGCTCTTCAATATGCAATCCTTGTGGTCACGTTGATTCAATGGCTGTTATAATAGTTAATCGTTTTTCCACAGTTTATTGCTGGGTTTTTATAATTTGTACTATTCGATGGTCGCACGGTCAAGCTAAGAGATGTTAATCGAACATCCACTGTGATCCCAATGTAAGACCAAACTCATATAGGTACCGGTACCGTCAGTATTTGACGGAGACCATAAATTGTGATAACACGGAAAAGTATTTCTGAAGTTGTTCCACAATGTAACAAATTCTGTAACAAGAATGTCTTCTTAAAGAATTACAAGATGACTTTCTCGGCGAGGTGCAAACGAAGAGTAGTTTGCACGAAATCAATCATTGCTGATATCCTCACTACTCACTAAATCTGTTTGATTGGTTGCCTATTCGTGTGGCAGATCTTTGGAAATTTGTCGTTTGCTTTCATTTTCTGTCTCTGATTGATAATTGTTTGAATGTTTTAATGAGAGGCGTATTGAGATTTTCAAGTGCATTCTTTGGAGAAGCAAAAGACGAAGGTCTCAAACTCAATGGTTAATAGTTTCTAAACGTGACAGCGGTTTTCATCACTTGATGACACCTGAAAGAGACTGAGCACCTCAATTATGAGACATGGAGATGTGTGTGAGAAACGTAAACACAAAGATCGATTATCATTACAAACATCTAGGTGAATATTGAAAAGTATCCGTGACAAAAGAAAACCACCTTGAGAGTTTTATAGAACCATCACAGCCACTTTCACTTTCAAGGAATATGCTACGCAATGGCGTATCCAGAAAGAGATAAACAGGGGAGGTGTAAAGTACCCTGGGCTGTCGAAGGTAGCCTTTGGACCCATTGCAAGTTTTAGTAGGGTTGTTAATGGCTTGCCAAGGGGATAGGGGCATACATTGTTGATGGATATGTTACTCATTAATGTCTAAAAGGACTAAAGATGTTATATTCAGGTGACAATGATATTTGGAACCGCCTGATTTGGCTTTCAACGTACCATGGAAATATTATTCCTGCTCCAATCTCATTAGGAAGTGAGATTTTAGATTTGTTAAATCCTTATAATGGATGAAAATGGTGGGGGTTCGAGTACAAGCCGATGCACTTATCAATTGTATCATGTAGCTGTTGTTCTCTTTTTTAGGGTCGGGGGGGGGGGGTAGATATTACGAAGTATTTTGTGTCTTTCTTGAGAGTGGGGTTGATATAATATGCAGTGTATTTTGAAATATGTATACTATACTTCTGTAATTACCGTCTGCTTCTCTCTCTCTCTCTCTCTCTCTCTCTCTCTCTCCCACTGTCAGCTTTCTCGCTTTCTGCATCTCTATTTTATATCTTTTTCCCTTTCTCAGTTTCTCTTTCTTTCCAACTCTCTCTTTCCCTTTTGTACCATCTGATAGGGATCACGTGCCTTCTCGTGCCCCGTCGCTAAGCTACAGCGTGGAGTGCTCGATCAAATCGAAGGCAGTTCATGATTATTGTGGTGATACCCAGGCGCAGATCCAGGGGGGGGGGGCCGAGAGGGCCTTGGCCCCCCCCCCGCAAAAAAAAAAAAAAAAAAAAGGAGAAGAAAGAAAAGAAAGGGAAAGGGAAAGAAAGAAGAGGAAGAAGAAAAGAAAAGGGGTAAGAAGGAGATCGGGGGGGGGGGGGGGCGAAAGGACCTTGCCTCCCAGGCTGTTAACCCCCCCCCCCAATCAAAAAAATAAGAGAGAAGGAAGAAAGATAAAGAAAAAAGGAAAAGAGGAGATACTGGCGTACTGATAGAGGGGGGGGGGGGGCTTGGGGGAAATTAAATTCAAACGTGGTTTATTTCTAATTCCACAACGGTTGATAACAAATAATGCTGGAAAATGACAAATTCCTAAATTTACACCCAAGCAAAAAATATGATTCTTGAGATTCCTACATGTCAGGGCCCGAGGTACGGCGGGGATCGAGAGCCTCGAACCCCCCCCCCCCCCCCCCCCACTTTTCTTAAAAAAGTATATTAAAGAGAAATAAAATAGAATGAGAGCAAGAAAGTAAGAATAGTTAACTGCCAGTGTTAACAAAATAATGAGGCATCAAAATATGCTCATCTGACCGTGATTAAATGCCTAAAACCCCTAAGCTTCCGGGGGCTTTGCCCCCTGGATTCCATCTAGGGCCCTACGGCGGGTCCTTAGATGATCATCTGACGGTAATTTCTTATTCTCTTATCTGATAGTAATGTATTGCCTTAAACCCCTGAGCTTGCGGGGTCGGACAAGGTATCAAGATGTGTTTATCTGACCGCAGGCGCGTAGCCAGGGGGTAGGGGGGGCAGCCCCCCCCCCCAATCGGAAGAGGACGTACAGTGTAGGAAGAAAAAGGAGCAGACAAAGAACATCTTTGAAATTTAGACAAGGATTAAGAGTATAAAGAACTGTACAACGCATCGTTTTCTTTTTCTAATAATAAAACGTCAAAGCCTCGCGCATGAGGGAGGGGGGACTGAATTCAGACGAGGATTCAGAGTCGAGAACTCTACAACGAATCGTCTTCTTTCTCTAATAATTTAATACATCGTAAAAGCATCCGCGCTTCGCGCGGGAGGGGGGAACCTGAATTCAGACGAGGATTAAGAGTCGAGAACTGCACAACGAATCGTCTTCTTTCTCTAATGATTTAATGAAACGTAGAAGCTTCCGCGCTTCGCGCCTAAATGGGCGGGGGG